>NTHP01000797.1:131537-152181 GCA_003416845.1 Oplegnathus fasciatus | reverse complement strand
AGTAGAGTCCAGTAAAGGACTGCAGTGGAGTCCAGTACAGAGACGCAGTAGTTAAACATTCAACTGGTCTCTACTTTGATAACTTGTTTCCTCAGTCCTGTTTCTTACCTGTGTCTTTGGGTGTACTTGTAAACAGGTGTGTAACCTGTACCGTGTGCAGACACTCTTCAGGTGATGTTTCATGACTGACCTCTGACCTCTGCTTGTTTTCAGGGAAACGTCTATGTCAAGTGTCCGTCCATCCCTGCTGCCATGGCCGCCGTCAACGCTCTACACGGAAGATACTTTGCTGGTAAGACTTCCTGTCACATGACACCTGTCCTCTGGGCTGTGGACCAATCAGTGAGCAGCTCTAATGTCTCACCTGTTGTTTCAGGTAAGATGATCACGGCGGCGTACGTCCCACTGCCCACCTACCACAACCTGTTCCCAGAGTCCGCTACCGCCACACAGCTGCTGGCCCTGCCCCCACGACGGTGACTCACCAACAACACTGCCCTCTGATTGGACACTGGACATTAGAGTCCGCTCCTCTTTTATATCCTCCTCTCCTATTGGTCGAAACAAACGAGTCAGTTTCACTTTGGTTCATCAGGTCTGAGAACGCAGACAAGGGACACTGTTTGCTTTTTCCTTCCTGTTTACTTCCTGTTTCCTGTTGTTAGTTCCCGTTTGAGTTTCTGGGCGTGGCCTCCACCCAGCCCCGCCTGTATTGAGTATCGTCCAATGATTGAGCTCTGTGAGCTGTGAGGAGGCTGGCTGATGATGAAGATGGTGTCAGCTGATTGGTTATTTTCAAGCCGTTTGGTATTTAACTGTTTTCTAATCAAGAATTTGATTTTGTAAAATCCTTGATTAAATTTTATTTTAAGTCACTGAGAGTTGCTGTGTCTTCTTCTGCTGACAGGAAGTGTCATTTTTATATCTGTACTGATACCGGGCTCACTGAGAATACTGGATTCTGATTGGCTGTCGCAGGACACCTGTAAGTAGGTGTTCTTCAGTATTAAACTGTAGATAAAAACAGTTACAGTGAGACTAAGAGCTAGAGTTATTTGTGTAACCACCACTACAGTAGCCTCTCGGTGAGAACCATTCGAGATTCATTTCACGTTTCATATTTGTTTAAAATCTGAACGTCCAGACTTCCGGTGAGCCGACAAAAAGTAAGTGAACGCGGAGGAAAGGGAAAGAGCGACGAACAAAAACAGACGGAGAAATCACCTCAGCACCCCCCTCAAGACAACGGCGAGCCTGATAGGGAAGAATCACTAATTCTCTCCGAGATTCAAAAACTGAGACAAGAACACAAAGAGGCCTCGGAAGATACTAAACAGGGGCTAGCGAGGGTGGAGGATAAAATGAAAGACTTAACCACTTGTATCGAAAAGATGGAAGGGAACTCGAAGGAAATGGAGCAAGACGTAAAAACCTGCAGATTTACAGAGTCACAGAAGGAAAAGAAAAAAATGACATGCTACGGTTTGTGGCTGAACTTTTAAAGAAATCTCTTGAACTGCCAGAAGACTTAGCTATCCATATTGAGACAGCACACAGGTTCCTTGCAGATAAACCGAGCGCGGAGCAAGCCCCACCAAGATCCATCATAGTCAGGTTTCTTGACTACTACACGAAGGATGTGGTGTTGCAGCAGGCCTGGAAACAGCAGCAGATAATATACAAGGGGGACAGAGTGTTTTTTGACCAAGATTACTCTCTAGAAGTACAGAGAAAACGCAAAGAGGTACGACAGGTGATTAAACCAGTGGTTCTCAAAGTTTTTGGTGTCAAGGACCCCCAAATTGAAACCCGTATTTGTAGCCTCAGGAATCCCCATCTGAGAAGATTTAATTGTTCCATAGCTATCTATTGGCAGATTAACACTGAAGAGTGTGAAACCTATGATCAGCATAGTCATTCTTATACATTTTCTCATTGGGCTAACTTTTAGTCAATGAAATAACAGTGAAATTAAAATATTCAGCATTTTTCTGGGGACCCCCTGGAACCCCCTCAAGGACCCCTGGGGGTCCTCGGACCCCAGTTTGAGAACCGATTGAACAACTGAGGGAGAACAACATCAAGGCCAAGTCTCCGTTCCCAGCGCAGATCAAGATTTATCTGGACTCTGGAGTCAAGACTTTCAAGACACTGACCGATGCAGCACCCACGGTGGAGAAGTTAGGGATCCCCATCAGAGCGGATTTCAGAGAAAAGCTGAACAGAGAACTGGTACAGGATCACTGGTCAGTTGTCAACAGAGGAACCAGACAGCAGGGTGGACTGTCAACTGTGTCGGAGGAAGATCTTCGTGCTTTCCTCGGTACCACAGGAGAAGGACTATAGACAGGTTTGAAAAAAAAAATTACAGAAACAAGGGTCTAAGAAAAACAGATAAAAGAATGCTATGGACACTATAGAACAGACAAGAAAAAAATGTGTACAAGTGTTGGCTTGTTGCTTTAAAGAATGTTCGCCATGCCATGTTCAACAGTACTTACTGAGGCTGGTTTACTACCTTATTTTTCTACTTTACACAAATGCAAGATCTAAGGGAGGGTCTCTCAGGACAGGGGTTTAGGCCTAACATTTACTTTATAACTGTTAAGATTCCCATAGTGGGAATGTGAGCAACCTTATTCAGTTGCAACCACTCATATAGTGGGCATGCCCAGGAGAGACCTAGTCACATCTCTTCACCTTTCCATAAGGAGCTAGCACACCGATTGGCTCCGAGCGTCCAGCTGGGTCAGTCAGATAGGAAGTATCCTTTGTTTTGTTCAACTCATTCATCTTTTTTTACTGTAAGGTTCTAGTGTTCGCCCATCTGTTTGTCCTGCAAATGTTCTCTTATGCATGGAGCAGTATTCCAGCAGCGCAGTCCTATAAATCTTTCTGGAGGTATCGCAGACATATACATTGTAACCAAAATAAGAAACAAAAATGTTTCATAAAGAAAATCTTAGAATGCACATTGTCAGACAATGATTAATCTAAAGTTAGTAAGTTTTAATGTTCATGGGCTAAATCACCTAATAAAGAGGAAGAAAATTCTTGGATGTGGAGTGGCAATGGTACAGGAAATCCACTTGGTGGAAAATGAGCACAGAAAGCTTAGGAGAGACTGGGTGGGCCAGGTATTTAGTGCCTCCTATGGGAAAAGGAGAGGGGTGACCATCTTATTTAATAAGAATGTGGTCTTTTCTGCAGAAAAAGTGCTCCAAGACACAATGGGGAGATATGTGATGATAATCAGTACAATAAGTGGGAAAGGCATATCAATACTGAATATTTATGCCCCAACGGAAGGTGATCCCTCTTTTTTTTAGAGAAATTGCAAACATAATTGCTGATAACACCAAAGATATGATAATTGTCGGTGGAGACTTTAATGCTGTACTAGATGGGAGGCTGGATAGATCACTGATAGAACGAATTCAATCAAAAAGATCCAAAAGAGTGAATAACATGTTAGGAGAGCTCGGCTAGTAGACCCATGGAGACATAAAAACCCAAAGAGGAGAGACTTTAGTTTCTTTTCGAACGTACATGGGAGCTATTCATGCATAGATATGTTTTGTGTCCCTAAACAATATTTGTATAAGGTAGTAGATTGTATTAAAGACTCAATAACAATTAATGACCATGCACCCATAATTCTCACCCTAGACTTAGGAATAGAAAAGTGTTTTAAATATTGGAGAGCAAATATCTCTTTATTGACTGACCCTTTAGTGACTAAGGAAATTTTAAAAAATGCATAGAGGAGTATTTTGACAGTAATGACAATGGTGAAGTTACACCATCCATCCTATGGGATGGCACTAAAGCACTAATCGGGTAAAATGATCGCAATATTGAGTATAATAAGAAAGAACAGGTTGAAGAAGCAATCAGAATTGGAAAGTATAATAAAGATACTAGAATTAGATCATAAAAATAATAACAAAAATAAAGAAACCCTGATTGACCTGAGACAAAAAAGACACGAATTAGAGGAGCTCTTGACTTACAAAGCGGAAGGGGCCCTACGATTTTCGAAGCAAAAATGTTATGAGAAAGGAAACAGAGCTAGTCGCCTTCTGGCATTTCAGTTGTGTAAGGAGCAAGCTAGTCGTGAGGTCACCAAAGTCTCTCACCCGACCTCAAGGAAGTTAGTTTCACAAGCAAGAGAAATAGCAGAAGCTTTTGCATCCTTCTATGAAGAACTATATGACTCTCCCGAAATCACAGACAAGGAGGGAAAGATAAGAGCATTTCTTTATAGATTGAACTTACCCTCCCTCTCCCAAGAAGAAGCGGTAAATATGACAACGTGTATAGAAGAGCATGAAATAAAGGAAGTTATCAAAAAATTAAAGAATAACAAATCCCCAGGGACAGATGGGATACCGGAAGAATTCTATAAGTGCTGCGAGGGGGAGCTCTGCCCAATTCTGGCCAAGGTCTATAATTATGCCCTATTGGAAGGAAGCCCACCCAAAATCATGGGCAGAGGCCATAATCTCTGTCATTCATAAAGAAGGGAAAGACCCCACAAAGTGCGAAGGATATAGGCCAATAAGGCTTTTATGTAACGACCAAAAGATACTTAGTGCTATACTAACAGAGAATCCAAAAGATTATAAAACAGTTGATATCACCTGATCAAGCAGGGTTCATACCAGGTAGACAGGGAGCCAATAACATCATGCGTGTCCTTAACATTAGGTCCTACGCAAAAAAAGAAACATCAGACATCTATGATACTTAGTTTAGACGCGCAAAAGGCTTTTGAAAGAGTGGATTGGGTCTATCTCAACCATACATTAGATAAGATGGGGTTCCACCCGAAATTCACAGATTGGGTTCACGTGTTATATCTAAATCCAAAGTCAAGTGTGAGGGTGAATGGATTCTGCTCTCAGTTTTTCAGGTTAAGACGAGGAGTCAGGCAGGGAGACAGTCTGAGTCCCCTGCTCTTCGTTATTAGTTTAGAGCCACTCGCTGAAACCATTAGGCAAGAGGATCATATAAAGGGTATAAAAGACGGTAGAGGGGTGAAACATAAGATCTCCCTGTTTGCGGACGATGTTATGCTGTACGTGAGCGATCCTATTTCCTCAGTGCCGTGCATAATTAAAGTTTTGAATGAATATCGCGTAATATCTGGTTATAAAATAAATGACACAAAATCGGAAGCAATGATGCTATCAGGCACGTGGCCACTACAACTGGATGACCAGGTCAGGTTTCATTGGTCCAGGAAGGCCTTCAGATACCTGGGGGTTGTTATCACTACCTCCACCTCAAAACTGTATGAAGCCAACTATGGAAAGTTACTAAGGGAGATAAAGGCGGATATGCTCAGATGGGAGATTCTCCCCTTATCACTAATTGGTAGAATTGAAACTGTCCGAATGAATGTCTTGCCCAGACTGCTTTTTCTATTTCAATCTCTGCCAGTAGGAGTCCCTATGACTGCATTCAAGGCTCTTGACAAATTGATATCAAGATTCCTATGGCAAAATAAAAAAACAAGATTTAGACTCAAGACTTTGCTACTACCAAAGCAAAAAGGGGGCCTTAATTTGCCCAACATTAAATACTACTACTGGGCAGCACAGTTGAGGACCCTAATACCATGGATAACAAATGATACAGAAACGGGGTGGGTGAGTATAGAGCAAAACTCATGCCCCAGTATTTCCCTGGAAGGGCTGCCGTTCCTAAGCCAAGCAAATTGGAAGAAATTAAAAATAGATAATGAATGGATTAAATTCACAATGAAAACCTGGTTGGTTATAAGAAAACAACTGAAACTTTTTAATTCGATATCCAGAGCATTAAAAATAGCAGCTAATTCAGAGTTCCTACTGAGCAAAATAGATAGCGGCTTCAGAAAATGGGCGGACAAAGAGCTAACCATTGTGGATCAGCTTTTCTCTGGGGAAACTTTGAAATCATATGAACATCTCCAGCAAGAATTTGCTTTGTCAGGGATGGACTTTTTTAGATTTCTTCAAGTGCGACACTACTTACAGACACATGCGGATTGGGAACAGATATGTAGAATACCATCTAATTTAGAAAAGATCTTCATGTTGATTATGGAGGGAGTGATAAAAAGGAACCTGATAGCCCACTTACATAGATGGCTTCAATAAAACGTAGCTGGAAACACTATGGAAACGAAACAGAAATGGGAATTAGAAATGAATATTAATATCACTGATGAAATGTGGGAAAAGTCATGTCTTGATGGTCACAAGCTAACAAGCAGCCCTACCTGGAGGGAGTTTGAGTGGAAAATTAAAATGAGAGTATTTAAGACCCCTCGTGTTATCAAGATACAGCTCAGAACTATGCTGGAGAGAATGTGGGAAGATTGGTGACCATACCCACATTTTTTGGGACTGTCTTAAATTGTATGAATATTGGAGAGACATTCAGGTGGAGATCAAGCAAATCATTGGGGTAGACTTACCTCTACAGCCAGCATTCTTTATACTAGGAGAGACTCCAGAGGATATAGATAGTAAAAATCAGACTTATTTACTCAGGATGTTGCTGCTGATCGCAAAGAAGATGATTACAGTGTTACAGAGAAATGCAAAGCCACCAACTGTCCAACAATGGAGAGAAAGGTTAAAAAGTGTATATTTGATGAAAAGCATAATGGCCAAACTCCAACTGAGGACCGATGTATTCAACATTAAATAGTCACCGGTAATACTACAGCTACAGAGGCTGATTAAGAACACAACTTCTCCGTACCCTCAGGGGAGGAGCTCAAACGATGTAGTCCACATGCAAATAGAATCATGTATACAGATGTGACTGTGATTGAGTATAAGTGCATGTATAATGACGTTACAGTGACAAACTAATTAAGATTTCTCCTGACCCTCTCATCTTTATTCTCCAGAGTCTCCCAAAGGGCATATGCAAAATAAAAACAGAAACGAGTTTCCTGACTTGTAAACAGCGTTCAACAAAAACAAGATCCAGGTCACATGAGAAGCGACCACGTCAGGGAGTTCAGGGGAGCCATCACTGAAGTCTGTTATCACACCGACACACCTCTTTATTAGAAATCTGTCACTGATTGGACGCTGCAGCTGACGGGACGCTGCAGCTGACTGGACGCTGCAGCTGATTGGACGCTGAAGCTGACTGGACGCTGAAGCTGACTGGACTGATCTGATGCTGTATTATACTGAAGTGGACAAACAACAGTAGAGTTTTAGGCCCAATTCCAATCCAATCCCTCCACCCTCCCACTCCGTGACGGAGTACAACTCTGTGTAGAGTCACACTCCTGGCTGTGGAGCATCTCTTCATTAAGGGGGAGGGTATAAATACACCAGCAAGCTTTGGGACGCCGTCGCCTTTCTCTTGACGGAAACAGGAAAGGATATTGTGATTACATAAAAATTTGTCTAAAAGATCATCTTATACACAGCATTGACAAAGATGTAGGTGTATGGTCAATGACGTGGCACACTCATTACATTCATGGCATAGTAAGCTTGTGAAAGGAAACATTTTTAATTATTAATTATTATGAACATTTTTTCGTGGAGATTGCGTGGTAATAACCGTGATGCTTTGTGTGTTGGGTTTGAGGTTTGGAACAGAACCTTATTCATAACAAACTCAGCTGCAGTGCATTATGGGTAGTTACTACGGATTTATCATGCAGGAGTGACTGATTACAAACTCACTGAAAGCATAATTGATCTTTAGACTGATCCCATGATCAGCTGTTTGAACCTGATCATCAATAATCAGAAATAACTGATATCCTCTCAGATCACCTGTTTTGTGTTGCCCTCTAGTGGTGCAACAGATGAACAGGCAGCAGGACTCAGAAACACCCATCATAAAGTCAGTCTGATCCAACAGTCCTGCAATAAATCCCCCTTCATGAAGATTATAATGTTCCGATTGTTCTGATTCAGCTGCAGGATCAATGTGGAGGATGTAGTTTGTGCAGCTGTTGTACTGTGTTGTGTTACACATGTTGGGGATCAGAAATAATTAATAATTATTGAAAATAATTAATAATTATATTAAATAACTGGAGTTTATTGACATTAAGGCCAACCTCGGGGCACCACCCTCCGTAAAGGAAAAAATGATCACTGATTCAGTCTCATACAGTATACTAAAATATCAATTTGGAACTCTGATTAACAATTAACTTAATAACTACAACCAAAATTACAATACCAATGCTTAATACCACTAAAGTTGAAGGAGTTCTACATAGAAGAGGTTGGCAGCATTCACTCTTGTGCAGCATTAAAGAGACCAGCATGTATCCACAAGCATTTATTAAAAGATAACAAAAGTAAAACACACAATATATAAACTAACTAAAAGTTACTCTATACAGATGTGTGTGTGTGTCTGTGTGTGTGTAAGGCGACGAGGGGGACAAAGGCCCAGGCCTTGTGCTTAGACAAAAGGGGAAACTACAACAATGGTGTAGGTGTGAAAAAAGATGGTGGACTCAGTGACCATGTGTTTAAGACAAAGAACAATGGGGGTGCTGAGACCATGTGCTGGTTCATGAGGAGCTACACAAAGGGACTGGCGAAACAGGCGGGAGAATTTGAAACACCAGCTTGAGTCGGACATGAACCGTGGTGTTGCTCCCTCTGTAGATGTGTGTGTGTGTGTTGAAGGTAAATGTGTGTCTAATGTGGTGCCAGGTTAAACAGTATAGTTAGTTTGCATGCAAGACATAATAGTTAGCTGGATGTAACTCCAGCTCTATAAGTACATGCTTAAAGCAGAACTAACATCAACTTATCTGTGTGGCTAACCAATCATCTATAAACGCAATAAACCATGAAAACACATGACAACAATGAAGCTCAACATAAAAAAGCTGAATAGCCTTATGCTTAGCTGTGTTATGCTATGCTATGCCCAGTTGAAGTCAACGTTACCAGTCTTTTGGGAAAGGGGTCCGTTGGTGTGTTGCTTTGTTAGCTGGCGATCCTGTTTGATGAGCCAGGCTGTGAAAAATTCTGGTTCTGATGTCCAAAGCAGTCCTTGCTGTGCACTGTTCCAAACAGGCCGGAGGAATCCAGTCCTGGCAGAGTTAGCAGCTCTATGCTAACTTGGTTTGTGGCTCCTGTTGCTTGTAGAATTAGCAGACTTTGTTTGTAGCTGCTGGCGTTAATTAAACTTGAGTTTAAGTTAAGATTAGTTTCAGGCAGGCCCTCACGTCGCTGCTGTGAAGAAAGTGTCTGACCTGCGCAGGACACATGTGGAGCAGAAGAGAGGTGGGCAAGTGGGCTGCACCCTCCAGGGAGAGAGTTCCAGAGGAAGAGGAGAGCAGCGGTGCTGCTCCTCAGTCGAGTTGCAGAGCAGACAGAGCAAGATGGAGGTAGAGTTTTGAGCTTTATATATGACCCAACAAGGTCATGAGTTCATGAGGAAAAAAAATGGCTCCTTTTGTTCTCTGAACAAAGAACCATGTGCTCAGTCTCCATTTTGAGTATCTGAGGCCCCACATTCATGGACGGATTCCCAACACACAGAGAGGTGTTTCTGTTCTTTAGCCTACCTTCATTGATAGAAATAGGGTGGACAAAATAATAGAAATGTCTAAATTTGGAGGAAAAAAGACGACAGTGTCTGAACCAAAAGTTTATTTTTATTTAAAATCAAACGACAAATAGGAACAGAAGGAGAGATGAACATAAAACAAAGTTTAGAGTAAAAACACACGTTACTTATTGGTCACCTGCCTGTTTAACGGGCAGGTAACCTCCTGCAGGTGTTCTGGTTAAAGGTCAGGCTCATTCAGGTGGATCACAGTGATTGTGATGTCATCACGGTACCTCCTGGCCAGCTCTGCCGGCAGGCTCAGCATCTTGGCCAGACGGTTTGGTGCCACCGCTCCGTACCCATCATCCCCCAGGGCATGGCGCAGTAGGTGGGTGGTGGCGTTCTGGTCCTCCAGCACCGACAGAACCCGCCCCCTCCTCTCCACCAGGAGGCGCTGCAGGCCGCCCAGCGTCATGCCCAGACCGGGAATTATGGGTTTCTGCTGCTGAAGGCCTGTACAACAACAAACCACTTCCACAGTTTATACTTACACTGACACTTCCACTGCTTTCATCATTTAAATGTCAGCTGCTTTAATCATTTACACTTCAACTGACAGGTCAACTGCTTTCATCATTTATATGTAAACTACTTTCATCGATTGCAATTCCGCTGACAGTTCAACTGCTTTAATCATTTACACTTCAACTGACAGTTCAACTGGTTTCGTCATTTACACTTCAACTACTCTCATCATTTACACTTCAACTGACAGTTCAGCTACTTCAATCACTGACACTTCAGCAAACAGTTTCATCATTTGCACGTCACGAGCTAAGCTAACCCAGCTTGGACCTACAGCTACTCCATCACCCAGTGTACTTCTGGCTAATGTCCGGTCACAGGAAAATAAAATGGATGAAATAAGACTTAGCAACAGGAAATCAGAGACTGCTGTGCCCTCATCTTTACCTGGCTCCATCACAACAACCAGGATTGAGCTATTGGACTCGACGGGTGGACTGTGTTCCGCACCAACAGAACACTGATCAATGATGCTTGGTGCTCAAACGTAGTCAAAGCTGACTGACAATGTTCCCCAGATGTGGAGTTTTTAATGTTAAGATGTCGGCCATATTATCTACCCAGAAAATTCACCAGTGTTTTTGTCACTGCTGTTTACATTCCTCCACATGCAAATTTAAAAAAAAAATGCATTATAGGAACTGTATGCGGTCATCATCAGTCACATGACAAAACAACCGGACCTCAGATCTGTTTTACCTAAATTCCACACCTACATCAGAATGTTGTTTGTTGATTTCAGCTCAGCATTCAACACAATCTCCCCCATGAAACTAAAACAAACTTAGCACTCCGGGCTTGAGTACCACACTCTGTAACTGGATATTGGACTTCCTCAAAAACAGACCCCAGACAGTTTGGATTGGCGGTCACACCTCCTCCACTCTAGTGTTGAACACTGGAGCCCCCCCAGGGCCTGTGTGCTCAGCCCCCTCCTGTTCACAGTGCATACCCACGACTGCAGTCCCCGACATGGAATCAGCATCACACTCTGGTTAAGAAAGCTCAGAAACAGTTGTATGTATGTATGTAAGAAACTTAAGACAAAATTCCTGTGCCAAGTTCTCATCAACTTTTACAGAGAAACAATAGAAAGCATCCTGACTGGAAACATTACAAACTGGCATGGGATGTGCACAGCCCGGGACAGGAGGGCTCTGCAGCGGGTGATTAAACCTTAAAGTACTACATTCCTTCAGGTGGTCTAAAGTCTCAGTAGTCAGACCTCCTCACTATCCCACAAACTAAAACACAATCATTAGGAGGTAAACGTTTTCCTACTGCCCCCCTTCCATAAACTCCAAACTGCTGTCAAATAAACAGATCCAGATTTAAAATCTATTTATTCTTTCTGTCCTATGATTCAGACTCTATAATTTCAGTGTGATAAAACACAGTCCATACAGTCCAGTTTATGCTCAGCTCAGATGTGCAGTTTACTGTAGTTTTAGTGAGGGTCTTAGTTTTCTGACCTGTCAGTTGTTCCCCCACCAGCTGGACAACTGTCTGTCGGTGCATCAGCTCCCAGAGTCCGTCAGTCGCCAGGACCAGGAACTTGTCAGCGGATCTGATGTGGTGTCGGGTGACCTCCGGCTGGGCGCTAAGGTAGGGCGGGGTCAGGTAGTGCGGCGGCAGTGTCCGAACTGCCTCGCTGACGGCAGACAGGACGTCCATTCGTGTTTCGTAGACTCGACTCAGCATATCTGCACTCCATTTGAAGCGGACGTCACCGAACGCCCTGAAGGGCAGCAGAAGACCCAGCAGGCGGTCGTGGCGGACCACTGTCTTCCACTCTGACGGCGGGTGTTCTCCCAGAATCCTTTGCAGCTCGTCTGGGTTCTCTGCGTTGTGGTCATTGGTGAGGCTAACCGCTGACCAGTGCCCATCCGGCTCCTGGACACCCAGGACGGCCCGGCTGTCACCCAGGTTGGCCACGTGCAGGACACCATTGGAGATGTGGGCGACGCAGGCTGTGCAGCCGGACAGCACCACCCGGAGGGGGGAGGACAGAGACAATGCCTCCCCAGGGAGAGACACCCGTCTGTGGACAGAGAGAGAGGATTCACCTGGTGACTAAAACTCAAAGCAGCCAATGAGTACTCTGAGATGAGAAAAGCAGCAGCAGGATCGAGCCAAGTGAAACTTCAAATCAAGAGGAATGTTTCTGTCTGTTTAGGACCAAATTCCCTCTTTGTGTTTGTCTGAAAGCACCTTTACTGTCCACCTTTCCACATAAAGGACACACTACTTCCTGTGTTGGCACTCGTGTTTATTTTCTCTTAAGTGAAAAAAGCTCAGAAATTATTTTCCCCTGTGGTTTCTTCACCATCAGTTCCTCGTCCTCTGATTCAGGAGAAAGTGGAACAGTAGGATGTTTTATTTTGATGGTACGGAGCAGAGAGAGAGTGGGACCGGCAGCTGACCTGTCCTGAACGACTCAGCAGGATCATTTCACAGATAGAAGGATAGAACAGTCAGATAGAAGGAGTCTAACTACAGAATGAGGACCTGGGTGAGGACATGGACAGGTGGACCTGGGCCTCCACTGAAAGGTCGTAGTCAAGGCGACGGAAAGCGTTGACCAGCGCTGATGTCACCTTCCCACCATCCTGCTGCCAATCAGAGACGAGACAGATCATGACACCATCAACATATGAAAGCTTTATAGCTGCATACACTTCCTATCAGAGGAACTGAAGGATCAGGACTCAGGACATCCAACTTCAAGATATTTTTACTCTAATGAATCTAAAATGAAGCCTGAACAAAGCAAACAGAAGCTCCTCTTCTGTCAGTCAATGAGCTGTGAGACAACCCCAAAAGGTTTCAGACACATGAAAATGACTTTTATTTCAATATTTAGCTTCCTAAATATTGGTCTCTCCTAAATCTAGACCCCTTTTCTGTCTGAAAGCAGCTGAAGGAACTATTTTCTACTGAATGTTTTAAATGTTTTAACACAAACTAAACTCAGTCAGGCTGACTCCAAACTATGTTTGCTCTAATCAGGTCTGGTTCCTTTTGGATCAGGTCTATTTTTTACAAATGTATTTATTGGTCCATTTTTGGGTCCACAATTTTGGACCAGTGAAGACCTCTAGTCCGGTTTATTGATTTGATTCTCTGACATGTCTGGACGTCTGGTTACCTCCTCCTCCTCCTCCTCCTCCTCCTCCTCTTCGTCTTCGTCCTCCAGCCTCTCCTGCCAGTAGTTTCGGAGGCTGTGGAAGGAGATCGCCCCTCCATCGGGGCAGCTGTGGTCTTGGGGGTGTTTGTGCCACTCCAGCAGCGGCGGTACGGCCCGTTCCTCCTCCACCGCCCGTTCAAGCTCCGCCAGTGTCCTCAGTGGCAGCATTGCCACGGCGATATAGTAGAAGAGCCTCTGGCTGACGGTATGAGCGCACGCCGGCCCAGCGTGGCCATCAAACACGCCGAACAGCACACCACCGCGGCCCGGCAGGCAGGTGGCACTGCTCCGACGATCCTCACTGGGGATGTTGGATGGCAACATATTGCTATGGAAACCCAGAACACCATGGGAGGCGGGGCCTCTGGGGAGCGTGTGGCTGTATTCATTGGCCTAGCAACAGAAGACAGACATATCAGTAGTTTGACAGGTTGATTAACTGACACCTTGAATGATGGATCTTACTCACCTTTAAGATACAGTTGATCTGAGCCAAGCTCATCTGTCCCACCTCCAGCCCCGCCCTGTACTTCCTGCTCCCACTCCCTGCTGGGTAATGGAGTCTGGGAAGCTCAGGGGGAGGTGGAGGGGAGGAGAGGGAGCGGCACTGCTGGAGCTCAAACTTGCAATGTCTACTGAAGGTTCCTGTTCTTCCCAGCATGGCCACTCACCGGGAGAACCAACAGGAGAACCAACACAAGAACCAGCAGGAGAACCAGCAGGAGAACCAACAGAAGAAGCAACACAAAAATCAGCTGGAGAACCAACAGAATAAAACCTGGAGGAGAATCAAAATAAGCATCAGCAGAGATCAACAGAGCTGAACGTCTCATGACAGACAAGACTCTGAAGGATCACATAAAGTCAACAAACTTCTGCTAATGGCTGGTATCTACAGCATAGGGTTCAGAATTAACTGTACTGATGGTGGTCTTCAAATCTGTGTCATTTTCCCCCGAATACCTGACAGAACTGCCCGGGTGTGCTTCACCACCAGCCCATAATAGTCACAAAAGAACAGCAGCAAAGGCTCTGCAGAGGTAGGATGCACATTTTGAAATTCCTGCAGCCAAAGCTGCTGCGTATATACTGAAGCCACTATGTGGAGTCAGTTAGACGGGTCTACACTACACTAACTGGTCTACAGGCTTCCAAATGGAACTGAAATCTTGACACCAGTATTTTGTTTTTAATGTATATACTTGTCACAGATCTGCTTTGAGCTGACGGACTCACATCACAGTCAAACAGCTGCTGTTCAATACTCGCCTGAGCGTGTGTTAACCTGTGTGTTACCTGTAAATGGCGCATTTTGTTTTATTTGGTCTATTTATGATCTCTCTGACCAAAACATGCACTACATTATCTATTTGTGCATAAAAAGCCTGAGTGGAAACACTTAGCACAAAACGGTTTTAGTCTTGACTGACGTGGAAAGGTATCGCACTGACAAAGAGAGAAAGACTGATGGAAAATGATGTTTAAAATGTTTTTGAATCCTCCTCGATGTTGTGGCTCTGGCTAACAGCTGAACAGAGGATTAGTGAAGCTGAAACTCACCGTATGTTTGTTGAAGTGTTTAGTTCCTGGTTAACTCTTCGTCTTAATCCTCAGTTCAGTTGAAGGTGTCAGGTTCTTGTTCCCTGAATCCTGTTCTTTTCAGAGAGGTCATGACCTTTTCATGCAGCTGGACAGGTGTGCTGTTGAAGGCTGTTTGTATACTCTGTCAGTCGTTGTCTTTGTTTCTGTCTGTGGCCTTGTAGCCCACTGTGACCTTTGACAGCTTTCATATCTCACTCAGTAATCAGTAATCCATAAACCTCCTGCTGCTCACTGTGAAGCCCCGCCTTCCTCAATGTGACTGTGCTCAGTGTTTTTTATTGCAGTTTCATTATTATTTTCTTTGAGAGTTAACAGACAGGAGAGGAGAAATCCCCGAACTGATCTGCTGAAAATAAATAAAAACAAGATCTGAGCTCACTGCTGAAACTGCTGGTGCAACGTGTTAAAGGAAATAAAGTTGTACTTTCTGAAATACTGTAAGAAAGGCACCGTCATTTCATTCCCATTTACTGTTGTTCATTTACCGGTGTATTAACCAGGTATGTTGGATGGCCAGGTATGTTGGGTAATCAGGTATGTTGGGTAACCGGGTATGTTGGATGGCCATGTATGTTGGGTAGCCAGGTATGTTGGGACACATGGCCCGGGACTGCAACCACGCCCACGAGCAGAAGTGCTACTCCTGCGGCGGCTTTGGACACATCCAGAAATGCTACGAGAAGGTCACGTGCTACAAGTAAACTAATGCTACAGGTAAACTAACAGCTACAGGTAACCAGCTATATAGGCAAATAAAGCAGACAGGTTTAGTTTCAGCTTTTGGTTTAGTTTGGAGCCTCTTGTGTTGTACATGCTGGTTCCCGAGTGAAACCCCTGTAACCAGTGAAACCAGTGTAACCAGTGAAACCAGTGTAAACAGTGTAACCAATGAAACCAGTGTAACCAGTGAAACCAGTGTAAACAGTGAAACCAGTGTAACCAGTGTTAGCAGTGAAACCAGAGTAACCAGTGAAAACAGTGTAACCACTGAAACCAGTGTAACCAGTGTTAGCAGTGAAACCAGTGTAACCAGTGTTAGCAGTGATACCAGTGTAACCAGTGAAAACAGTGTAACCAGTGAAACCAGTGTAACCAGTGTAACCAGTGTTAGCAGTGAAACCCAGTGAAACCAGTGTAACCAGTGAAAGCAGTGTAAACAGTGAAACAGTGTAAACAGTGAAACAGTGTAAACAGTGTAAACAGTGAAACCAGTGTAACTAGTGTTAGCAGTCTAACCAGTGTTAGCAGTGAAACCAGTGTAACCAGTGTAAGCAGTGCATGTGTTTGCTGCAGGTGTGGAGAGATCGGCCATGATGCGGTGCACTGCAGCAAGGCGTCGGAGTTGAACTGCTATAGCTGAAGTCGGGTCACCTGGCCAAGGAGTGCACCATCGAGGCCACCGCCTTGCTGACACCCCCCACACCCTCGCCCTCTTTTTTTTCTGCTTCCTTTCACTTTATTCAGTCCCTGTGATCCTCCTCTTCTCATTGGCCCAGAGGCCTGTCAGTCAGCCTCGCAACAGCCAGTCAGAGCAGGCGGAGGAAGGAGAAGGGGCGGACACTAAAAACAAAAAATTTTCTTGTGCGTTTCTAAAAGAAAAAAACTGAATATGTGTTTTAGTTCGGTAGCAGCGTCATGATGTACAAAGCTTTATTTAAGAATCCTTTCTCCTCATTGGCTGAGAGATCAGACTGATTGAAGTTAAGCCCCTCCCCTCAGTCCTAAAGTGGGCGGGGCTTTAACTGAGGGGAAATAAATGATGGAAGTTTGTTTCTTCCAACATGGTGATTAACTTTATTTTCTTTTTCTGGACAAAACCCAGTCTTTGTCTGAAAGAAACGTGATTAGCCATGGCTCCAGCAAACAGCCAATCACATCGCAGGTCTGGCCACTTCATTGCCACACGGGGGAATGAACAGGCCAATCAGAGCCGGTCACAGCAGACAACTGTTTGGACCGGACGGAGCGACTTCACTGATGGAGACAAACACTAATAATCATAAAACAAGTTTAAAAAATGACACTTTTATGTTTCAGAGAGGAGAATGTTTTCACGAAAACAATTCAAATGTTATTTTTGTACAATACATCACTGAGAGCAACATGACTGCAGACTGTAAGTTCAACCTGACAATAAAAACCTGGAGGAAGAGGACGGAGCCGAGACACACTCCTGTGTGATCGATTTATTTCACAACAACACAGAGAAACGTTCAGTCAAGGTTTATTTAACAGGTCATTTGACAAACACTAATAAGATGTTTCCTGTAAAACTTTTTATCTGTGGAGGCTCGTTTCTGCCAAGAAAAGACAAGTTGATTCGTATACAGCACTTCTAACAACAGAAGGGCATTAAGACAAGATATAAAAGACAATATACTATAACGACATAAATGTAATGTAATGGAAAATAAATATATAAACAAGATTCAAAAGAGAATTTAAAAGGAAAAATGGTAAGCCAATATTAGAAATATGAGGTATGTCAGAATTCTGAGATAGTATTTTAAAATAATGAGAGTAAGTCAGAACTTTGAGTTAATATGTTTAAATTTGGGCTCTTTATGTATTTATACTTTTATTATTATCTAACTTTTCCTGGAGGAAATGAGCTTCCACAGTAATTTAGCACTAAATGTAACTGGTCCAAATGTTGTCATGTGCTCTCACTAAAAGACTCGAAGGTTATTCTACCAATTAATTAGGATCAATGAATTAATTGGCAGTGTACCAAATGAACACTGTCTGCTTTCCCTGTGATTAGTGTCATGTGTATAAAGACATGAGAAGCGTCAGACTGTACGGTGATGGTTTTGTGTCATTTGGCTGATTGAAGCATTAAAATGTTAAAGATGGATCTGTGGGGAACTCCTCGTTATCATCGCTCCTTTGACAAAACAGTCTCAGCTCATTGTTCTTCTGGGGCTTTCAACCATATCCCATGGTCTTCATCAACACAACGAACTTTTCAATCATTGTTATTTCAATGTTTTATTTATTTATGTACTTCCTGTTCTTGTGCTGGAGGCGGCTGATAAAGAGGAAATGGCCGCTGGAGTACTCTTTTTCCTCCGGTAGGTGGCAGCAACGCTTAAAGACGTGACGAACCGGAAGCAGGAGAAGAAGCCGGTGAAGTGCTTCCTGTTTGTGTCGGCGCGTGCAGATCGTTAAGTTTCCTCCGGTTACCGGATTCTCGTTAAAACGTGAAGAAGCGGCAGCAGAGATGGTGAGCAGCAGATACACGTACACAGCTAGTTAACATGCTAACATGTTAGCCACAGCTTCGCGTGTTAGCTTCCACTGGCGGCTAACGGGTCCGTTAACGTTACGTTAACGGACCCGTTAGTGAACATCCAGCCGGAACAGAAACTCTGAAACTCGGACGAACTGTTCACAACACGCCAGTAACGAGTCGGAGGTCTTCTCTCAGCGACACACAGCTCAGGCGCACACTCTGTGATAAAGTCACTGATTTTTGAACGGAGTCTGGTGTGAGCTGGCTCCCGGACCTGTGTAGGGGGGTCCGGGGGATCCTTTCAGACCTGTGTAGGGGGGTCCGGGGGAGGCGGGTCCGGAGCATCCTCCCGGACCTGTGTAGGGGGGTCCGGGGGATCCTTTCAGACCTGTGTAGGGGGGTCCGGAGGATCCTCCCGGACCTGTGTAGGGGGGTCCGGAGCATCCTCCCGGACCTGTGTAGGGGGGTCCGGAGGATCCTCGCGCTGGGTTTTCTTTGCTCTATCTGGACGCTTGTGTCCCTAACCCTTCACAGTACATAATGTGAAATAATGACGTCATCATCGACTAGCTGAAACTGAATTGAATGAATGAAGTCTGGATTGTGACGTCACAAACAGAATAATTAATCATGAAACATGTATTGACCGGAGTGTGTTAAAGATAGAATGTGAAGACTCTCATTTAAATAGCCGTCTGTTAAGTCTTTATCTGATGATGCAGCACAGTGGTGACTGATGGAGCCTGCAGCGTCTGCTGTATTACCACCCAGGTGTCACAAGCTGCGAACAGTTCAGCTTCTAACTCAACAGACTCGCTCTTCAGCTCACCTGTGTGTGAAGCAGCCTGCTGTTGTTTCAGGTCTCTGTGTTGTGAGTAAACAGTTATTATGACCAAACAAACAAAGAAAACATCGATGACTACAGACGAGGAAACTGAAACTGAAGAAAACACACCTGTGATTACTGATTATCACCATAGATGAGAGGAAGAGAACGAAATGAAAATCTCTGAGATTATGACTTTAAAATTAATTTATGGGAATATTAAAAGGGGTTTCTTCACTCACTCACACACAGTTAGTTTAGAGAGCTGCTTTTATTTTGACAGGCAGGATATTATGAAGACTATCACAGTCTTCGTGGCTTGAGCCAGACAGAATGACCTGGTGACACCAGTGATGTCAGGTGTTAGTATTTATCATGTAAAGTCGAGCCAAACAAACAGCTCCAACAACAGACTGCGTTAAGATAAAGTGATGAGCTGACGGCAAAACGTCACAGAGATCAGACACACGGTCAGAGATAAAGTGCTAGATTTTTGAATGGACTCTGGTGTGGGCTGGCCTCAGCCTCCGGTTTTGATGAAGTAACATAATCATCATTTAAGTCATTTTACTTTGTTTCAGACACCAAAGTCCTCATAAAAGTTGCCTTTAATAAAAAGATGTTTCCTACATGAACTGATTCATCGGCCGTCAGCTGATTCATGTAGTTTGTGTTCTGACGTCTGTGTTTGTTTCTACAGGCCAGGAACGCTGAGAAGGCCATGTGAGTACTGACTGTGTACTCTGTGTGTACTGACTGTGTACTCTGTGTGTACTGACTGTGTACTGACTGTGTACCCTGTGTGTACCCTGTGTGTACTCTGTGTACTCTGTGTGTACTGACCGTGTACTCTGTGTGTACTGACCGTGTCCTCTGTGTGTCCTCTGTGTGTACTCTGTGTACTCTGCGTGTATTCTGTGTGTACTGACTGTGTCCTCTGCGTGTACTCTGTGTGTACTGACTGTGTACTCTGTGTGTACTGACTGTATCCTCTGTGTGTACTGACTGTGTACTCATCATAAGCACGTGGAACCACCAGAAGCTTTGAGCCGGGGAGGAGGGGCCAACTTTGAATGTTGTGTTTACAAACAGCAACCGACGAATCCTACCCATGTAGATATATATATATATGTATGTATATATATATATATATATATATATAATTACCTTTAATAACACTTGTTCATGCTCATAAGTGTTAATAAGTGCTTATAGGTGTTAATAAGTGTCAATAAGTGCTCATAGGTGTTAATAAGTGTAATACCTCCACGCACTTATTTAAAACTGCAATCAGCTGCCATGTCACACAGCTGAATATTGACTAATAATTATTTTCCTTCTCTGAATCTGATTAATTTTCTGAATTAGTCGATGAATCTTTTGATCTATTAAACATCCGAAAATATGAAAACCAACAGTCCAAACTAAAAGATTCAGTTTATTGTCATTTAAGGAACTGGACCAACTAATGTTTAACAGATTTACTTAGAAAAGACACCAGTGATTCAAAATAGTTGCCAATTAGTTTTATGTCGATAAACTAATTGATTAATTAGCTGGTTTCAGCTTTAATGTGGAGTGTATCTCTAATGATCAGCTGCTTCACGCGATCGGTTCTGTTTGGATCAATGAGATTAACCGAAAATCAGGACCGCCATGTTCT
>NTHP01000797.1:115619-125921 GCA_003416845.1 Oplegnathus fasciatus | reverse complement strand
AGTTATTGACGATGATGTTTGTGTATTTCAGAGTTATTGACGGTGATGTTTGTGTGTTTCAGAGTTATTGACGATGGTTGTGTGTTTCAGAGTTATTGACGATGGTGTTTGTGTTTCAGCGAGTTGGTCCGAAGATGTTGGATCACGAGGGGAAGGAGGTTCCAGGAAATCGAGGATATAAATACTTTGGAGCTGCCAGAGACCTACCAGGAGTCAGAGAGCTGTTTGAGAAGGAGCGTACGTACACTGTCTTTACTTCCTGTTTTATATCAAACTGTCCATCGCTGTACTATCGTCTGATTGGTCCTCTCTGATCATGTGACTACCAGCTGCCCCGGCCCTGAGGAAGACGAGGGCGGAGCTGATGAAGGACGTCGACGCAGAGTACTATGGCTACAGAGACGAAGACGACGGAGTGCTGCTTCCTCTGGAGACGCAGTACGAGAAACAAGGTTCGATTCTTTCACATTATTTTAGAATCAATTCAACTTTATTTATAAATGTCATAAATGTCCCTCAGGGGGGTTTTATAGTCTGCACAGGAGACCCCCCCTCTGTCCTCAGACCCCCCTCTGTCCTCAGACCCCCCATTGTCCTCGGACCCCCCCTCTGTCCCTAGACCCCCTCTGTCCTCAGAACTACATATATACATATAGACAGACATATACACATACTGTATATACACACAGTGCAGTGTAAAACAGTTACTCACCTTGATTATTGTATTACTTTGATATTATATAGTGTGTATTGTGTGTACATTGTGTGTATTTTGTGTGTATGTGTGCAGCTGTGTTGGAGGCGGTGCAGAGGTGGAGAACAGAGAAGGAGTCTCATCTGTCAGGAGACAAACAGCAGCAGCAGGAGGAGGAAGAGGAGGAGGAGGAGAGCATCTACACTGTACACAATGAAGAGGTGAACTGTCCCTTTACATTCCAGGAGTCTCCAGGGTTCTCCAGGAGTCTCAAGGGCACTGTGGAACTTTAGAAAAGTTGGGAGAAGAAAGACTCAACTTGAGAGGCGACTGTGGCTCAGGGGGTAGAGTGGGTTGTCCACCAATCGGTTCGATCCCCCGGCTCCTCCAGTCCACATGTCAAAGTGTTTTTTGGGCAAGATACTGAACCCTAAATTGCTCCCGAAGGGGGTGTGTGTGTGTGTGTGAATGTGAGTGAATGTGAATGTGAGTGAATGGTATGTATTGTAAAGCGCTTTGAGTGGTTGGAACTCTGGAAAAGTGCTGTATGAGTCTGTGTACCATTGGATCAGGTTCTTCTGTTTGTTTTGTTCTGATTGGCTGATCACTTTTGGTTTTTGATACATTTCAAAGTAGAGAAGCAAAGAGCAACTCTACTCCGTTTTTACCATCACTGCTTCAAAAAGTGATCGTTTTAATCAATAATCATGCTGTGAGAACACACTCACACCATATATTGTTTATATATTTATACACATTTTTACTCATTATGGTTAAAGCACTTGATCTGACTGCAGCTCAGATCCTGGAGCTGAACTCTGCTGCAGTCTCTGATCTGGACTGTGGATCAGGGGCTTGTTTCAGAAAGCAACAAACTCTGAGTCTAACTCTGAGTCTAACTCTGAGTCTAACCCTGAGCTCTGCGTCTAACTCTGAACTCTGAGTTGATGAACCCAACCGGCAAGAAAACAAGGTCGTCCTACGTCACCCCAGAGTTATAAGTTCTGATACATGCTGATGGCGAGTATGAGCACAGTACTAGTCTGTTCATTTAACATTAAACCACACTAAAAGCTCATGATTGTACCTCACTTTGGTTTGAATCATATTTGACATACTAAACAAATATGATAAATATCATTCAGTGCAAAATAAAAACTAATTACTGATCCCAGTCTGAGGTCGCAGCAGAATGTCATTAAAATAATATAATTTAAAAAATCTTCATTAACTTCAACTGAATGATTTCTACATCAGTCTCAACTTCAACTTTAACTTTATTGTGTCTGAGGGGAAGTTTGTCTTATAGCAGGTAAAACACAGAACACACAGAGACACACGGACTCAGGTATAAATAAATAGAATAAATGATAAAAACTTTATTGAGTGTAACTTACTGTCAGCAAGGTGTGTTTGTTTTGTGTGTGTGCAGCCGGATGATGAGGAGAGCCGGGAGGAGCAGGAGGGAGAGGAGGGAGGAGTCACCTTCATCGCACACGTACCCGTTCCCTCACAGAGAGAGGTGAGACACACACACGTTTGTCTTTCTGTACGTGTGAGGACCCTCATTGACATACTGCATTCCCTGACACCCGACCCCCGACCCTAAACCTGACACCTGACCCCTAACCCTAAACCTGACACCCGACCCCTGACCCTAAACCTGACACCCGACCCCCGACCTGATCCCGAACTTGACCCAAACCTGATTCTAATCTGTACCTTAAAACCAAGTCTGAACCTTCAAGCAGTCTTTTGAAGTAGTGACGACCGGCTCAAATGTCCTCACTACTACTCTGACCTGTCTCACCGCTCTGACCTGTCTCACCTCTCTGACCTGTCACACCTCTCTGGCCTGTCTGTCTCTCAGGTGGAGGAGGCTCTGGTCAGGAGGAAGAAGATGGAGTTGTTGCAGCGTTACGCCAGCGAGACTCTGCAGGCTCAGAGTCAGACAGCCAGAACTCTGCTGGGACTGTAACCTGTCTGTAACCTGTCTGTCTGTTGATGTAAATATCAGCTCATTTTTGTACTCTGCCTTTTTCTCATTAAAATGTTCTTCAGCTCAGTCGGTTGTTCTCGTTGTATGTTGTTGGTTCAACACATTTTAGGAGGGTTTTCTGTAATGAACAGGAAGTTTGCAGGTTTTGAAAGCATTAAATTCAGTTTCAACAACTACGAAGAAACGAAAAAAAAGACGTCAAAGAGGCGCTCCTGAGTAGGGGGGCTGGGAGGGGGTCCCCCTTCATGTGTGCTGAGTTTTGACTCCACAGTTCTCATCTATGACAACTTGAAATGTCTGTTAAAATCAGGACGAGTCTTCTAATAATGTTCACATTTGTATGTTTATTAAAACTGATTGACTCACTCACCGTGGACTGAACCAGAGGTATCCTCTTTTTTATTCCACACATTCTTCCTCCTCTTCAACACTTGTCGCCTACATTACCCACAATGCAGCTCTCCCTCTGACAGTTGTGTGTGAGATTGTGGTGTTTTATGCTAGTAGCAGCTAACGTAGCCTGGAGCCTCCAGCAGAGAGGAGGAGCTACAGAGGTCTGGACACATTTGATTCATTGTCAAACTTCAACCAGCAGACTCAAGTGACATCACTCGAGGACATTTATCAGACAGCTGGAGACACTGAAGGCTTCATAATATTAAACATCTGCAGTAGAACTCCCAAACACCTGGAAATACCTGGAGTATGGGATTAGAACAGTCTCATAAGCCTTCACAAACAAATGTCAAGTTAACGTAACTCTGTGCCTCTAATTTACAACTCGCAAAACAGCGGTTGGCATCCATAAATGCTGCATTACCACCATCTACTGGAAAGCGCTTTGTCTTCACTGCATTTGTGAATTTTGTGTGACACACACGGCGCAGAACAACAGTCTCTAAAGGATCCACACGAATAGGTGGAGATTCACAAATATTTTCCCATTTAAAAATTCTACGTTGATTTTCAAATGATGATTTACGAGTTGTAAATTAGAGGCACAGATACAAATCACTCTGCATTTATTTGTGTTTTATGAGTTACGAAATTTAACATTTGTTTGTGAATACTTATGAGACTGTTTTAAACAATGAAAACATTTTACTCCTGTTAGTGACGGTGGCCTCAAAACCTGTCTGTCTGTCTGTCACATTTGAAGATCTTTATTGACAGGACCCCCTTCAGACACTAACGTTAACATCAACAGTCACAGAAACTCGGCTCGTTGGAGATGAACTGCTCCTCGCCTGTAAAGTGGACGAGATCAGGTGGCAGCAGCAGCAGGAGGTGGTGACAAAAAGCTGCAGTTGAGTCGGACAGTTTCCTGCAGCTTTCAGAGAATAAACAGGAAGTCACAATATTCACATCCTGTTAGATCCACCTGTAGGATACCTGTAGTTTGCATCACGTATGCGTTCTTGATCGCTGATGAAGTTGAAGCAGAAGAGATCCTTTGAGCGGAGAAGCTGATTTGTTTTATGTTAATATTTAAAATGAACCAGTTCAGATGTCCTCATCTCCAACAAGCCTACTGTCTCTCTCTGCGTCTGTCTGTCTGTCAGCTTCCTTGCTATGTCTCATCATGTGGTTTCAATCTGCCAGCTGATTGGTTGATTGGTGGCAGCATTCTGCAGCATGTGATTGGCTGATTAATGGCTGAATGCTGCATGTGATGTCATGTGAGGAGAAAACCACCGTCAGCCGCATTTAATCAGTGTGTGTGTGTGTGTGTGCTTGTGCTTGTGTGTGTGGACATGTATTACTCATGTTGTGGGGACATAAATCTGTTAACACAGTCACACTGTGGGGACTCGGAAGTCCCCATAACGTAAATCATTACATTTTGGAGTGAGGACTTGGTTTAAGGTTAGAGTGAGTCTCCAGGAAATGAATGTAAGTCAATGTAATGTCCTCTTAAACGATGGAAACACAACTGTGTGTGTGTCTCTAACTGACATCTTCAGTATTCCTCCTCTGAAGTTTGGTGAACTGAGTTGACGTAAAAGAAAGAAGTAGATACATTTCTGTTGTCAGCACTTGAAGCAAATAAAGAAAATAATACAGATTGAGGTTTTGGTCACATCCAGACCCTGAGGGGGGACCATGTTGTGAGCTTGTGTCTCATTATTTTATATTGTTAATAGTTCAGCAGTTATTATGAGGACCATGGCCTCCCTCCACCCACCAGCCTGCCAAATAAAGCTGCATTTATAGTAAACATGAAGGCTTAACAGTCCTGCTGCAGGTTGGATTTATAGTTCAGTGTCAATTTTCGATGTAACCTATGATGTTGTCTACAGTGTTGTTGACTGACGTCACTGAGACAAACACAACATATCCTACGATATAGCCTACGATGTAACCTACAATGTAACTTAGGATGTCGCCTACAGTGTAACCTACGATGTAACCTACGATGTCGCCTACAACGTAACCTACAATGTAACCTACAATGTAACCTACGATGTCGCCTACAGTGTAAACTACGATGTAACCTACGATGTAACCTACGATGTCGCCTACAATGTAACCTACGATGTCGCCTACAACGTAACCTACAATGTAACCTACGACGTCGCCTACAATGTAACCTACGATGTAACCTACGATGTAACCTACAATGTAACCTACAACGTAACCTATGATGTCGCCTACAATGTAACCTACAACGTAACCTATAATGTAACCTACGATGTAACCTACGACGTCGCCTACAATGTAACCTACGACGTCGCCTACAATGTAACCTATGATGGCGCCTACAATGTAACCTACAACGTAACCTATAATGTAACCTACGATGTAACCTACGACATCGCCTACAATGTAACCTACGACGTCGCCTACAATGTAACCTACAATGTAACTTACAATGTAACCTACGATGTAACCTACGATGTCGCCTACAATGTAACCTGCGATGTCACCTACAATGTAACCTACGATGTAACCTATGATGTCACCTACAATGTAACCTACGATGTAACCTATGTCACCTACAATGTAACCTACGATGTAGCCTACAATGTAACCTACGATGTAACCTACGATGTTGCCTACAACGTAACCTACAATGTAACCTACAATGTAACCTAGGATGTAACCTATGATGTCACCTACAATGTAACCTATGATGTAACCTATGATGTCACCTACAATGTAACCTATGATGTAACCTACGATGTCGCCTACAACGTAACCTATAATGTAACCTACGATGTCACCTACAATGTAACCTACGATGTTGCCTACGATGTCGCCTACAACATAACCTACAATGTAACCTACAATGTAACCTACGATGTAACCTACAATGTAACCTCCGATGTAACCTATGATGTCGCCTACAACGTAACCTACGATGTAACCTACGATGTCGCCTACAACGTAACCTCAGAGACTAGCCGCTGTGGACGTAAACTGTTAACACAGACGTATAGGTCTACAGTAAATCCTGCTTAAAAAGTGTGTGCTGTGTTCATGCTGAAAAAGTGACGAAATAAAGTTGCTCAAATCAGACAGAATTCAATTGTGGATGGACGTGAAACAGCTGCAGAAAAGTCTTGGAAAACAAGAAAATAAGTATTAAATGTAGAACAATGTACGATGTCTCGTAGTTTGTGTTTCATGTCACACGTGTCAGTTCCTAACTAACTGCTAAAACTACAACGATGATCCCTATGTAGTACATACTGTGTAGATGTAGCTCCTCCCCCTGATGATGTCACAGCTCTACCAGTATAAATGAGCAGCAGCTGGTCTCTGACAGACAGACTGGCATCATGTGGTGTCGAGGTTTCCTGCAGCAGACGGTCAGATCCATGTCGACAAGCAGACAGGTCAGTGTGTGTGTGTGTGTGTGTGTGTGTGTGTGTGTGTGTGTGTGTTGGTGTTTTGTGGGCACTTAAACCTGATTACACACTGACATTATGGGGACTCAAGTCCCTTGTGGGGACCTACTGATTCAGGTCAGTTTAATGTCCTCCTGAGTGACAGTTGAAGAGTTAGTTGGTTAGTAGCTGCTCCTCCTTGTCTTTATACTTGTCTGACTTTGAGAACAAAGCTTGAAAGAACTTCCAAACTCGTTTTTATTCTTAATAATGAGGAAGACAGAAAGAATATTTCTAAAATTTAATTGCCAAATAGAAATTTAAGAACTGTAAATATGTCTCAAAGAGAAGATGCATCCTGATATATCACCAAACCCTCGACTTTGTTTATTAATGGACAGGTGGAGTTTAGATGACAAAATATATATTGATCATCTCATACTGTTTGAGCTTTCAGATTATTTAATTCTTAATAAAGTTTATTATGTTATTGAGGGGAAACCCTGGGAATTTTAATGAATATAAATTTTCGGACACATTTAGAAAACTGAAAAAATGAAATGATCTGAATCTTGATATATAGAGGTGTATAGTGATAAGTATTATTTGGGTATGTATGTGTGTATTTGTATGTATATGTATAAAGTTTTATTAATTTTTGTGTTTCCCATTTGTGGATTCTCTTTTTCACCCTCTGTACGTTGTTGTAGTCTGTGTTAAGTGTGTTTTTCTTTGGATGGTTAATTTTAGATTTAATTCCTTAATTTGTAACAAAAGGTTTTAAAGTTGTGAGAAACAGAATTAAAGCCTGAATAATAATCATTAGTTAAAACAGTGAGATTTGGTTTTTAATAATGTGGTGGATGTTATTTCAACGTCTCTCTTCCCTCTGATGTTTTTATTTCATTTATCCAGCTTTGGAGATATCTGTCCAACAGACGTCTATTGTCATATACTTTATACAACTTGAACTCATTCAAGAAATTACTTAATGTGATGTGATGCAGTGGTTAGTACCTACCAAAAGTGGTCCTACTGTATAAGGACAACCAGTGAACCGGCGACAGGGTCATGGGCGTGGGGAGCGAAGGCTAGCCCATCTGGTCCGATCCCACAGAAGAGCTGTTGTGGGACCATTTGCTGAAGGGGTTAATGCTGGCTATGATAGAAAGGTGTCAGAACACACAGTGCATCGCAGCTTGCTGCGTATGGAGCTGTGTAGCTGCACACCGGTCAGAGTACCCATGCTGACCTCTGTCCACCACCGAAAGCGCCTACAACGAGCACGTGAGCATCAGAACTGGACCATGGAGCAATGGAAGAAGGTGGTCTGGTCTGATGAATTATGTTTTCTTTTACATCATGTGGATGGCTGGGTGCATGTGTGTCATTTACCTGGTGAAGAGATGACACCAGGATGCACCATGGGAAGAAGGCAAACTGGTGGAGGCAGACTTTGACACGTAGCACCTACCTGAACATTGTTGCAGACCAAGTACACCCCTTCATGGCAAAGGTATTCCCAGATAGCAGTGGCCTCTTTCAGCAGGATAATGAGCCCTGCCACACTGCGAAAAGTGTTCAGGAATGGAACATGAGGAACACATTGAGGAACATGACAAAGAGTTCAAGGTGTTGACTTAGCCTCCAAATTCCCCAGATCTCAATCCGATCAGTCCGATCCATGTACGCACACAAGTGCAGGCTGGATGATCCAATCAGAAGACACCAGAAGTTAGTTCACCTTCATCTGTCTGTCTGACCTGCCTCTCTGACCTGTCTGTCTGTCTCTCTGACCTGTCTGTCTGTCTGACCTGTCTGTCTGTCTGTCTCTCTGACCTGTCTGTCTGTCTGACCTGTCTGTCTGTTTGCCTCTCTGATCTGTCTGTCTCTATCAGGCAGGCGTCCTGTTTGATGTGGACGGCGTCCTCCTTCGTGGCGGCTCAGTGATTCCGGCCGCTCGACGAGCTTTCCGGAAGCTTCTGGACCGAAACAACAACTTCTGGTTTCCTGTCGTCTTCGTCACCAACGCAGGAAGTTGTCAGAGACATCACAAGGCCCAGCAGCTGTCTCGCCTGCTGGAGGTCCAGGTAGGACAGACAGGTGTTGTGTGTTCAGATAAAATTCTTGTTTTAGATCTCTGTGTGATTTAAAGTGATTCGATCATGTGACTAAAACTCACAGGTGATGATGTCACAGGTGAAAACGTGAATTTCACGTCATCACGTTCTTCACGCGTGGCTCACTGATGATTTGATTTGACTCTGAATGTTTCACTTCTTTAAAACTGGATTCAAATCTGCAGCTGTTGTCATAGCAACAAGTTCCGATTACTGACAGTCCGCTGATCATAAATCATATTTGAACACATTTCAGATACAAATGATTTATGATGAAAGAATATACATATGCATATATATATAGTACATATGTATATGTATATATAGATATATAGATATGTACTGTAGGTATGTAGATGATATGTAGATATGTATATATGTACTATAGATATGTAGATATCGGTATAATTAATGACTTTAGATGAGAACATGCAGGTTATTGAGAATCTTTATGATTTCATTCTCATAATAAAGAGTTAAATACCTTGACGTGATAAAATAAACTACAGTAAATCAAGCAGGTGTTTTAATGACTATTAAAACATTTAATCATATAATGATAATGTGTTTTTATCGTATGCTCACAGTATAACTATTATTATAATCATTTGTTTTGCTGTGCTGTGATTGGAGAAACTCAGTCATGTGACCTCTCTCTCTCTCAAGATCGCCCCGGAGCAGGTGGTTCTTTCCCACAGTCCTTTGCGACTGTTGAAGAGTTTCCATGATAAATGTGTTCTGGTGTCTGGACAGGGACCAGTGACGGACATCGCCAACACGTATCCTTCACATCTGACCTCTGACTGTTTTCTTCTCCATAGCAACAGCAGCAGAGGCTCATGGGAGTTGTAGTATTTAGAGAGAGAAAACAAAGTGTAACTAAATAATCAATAAACTGGTGGTCAGAACATGAACCTGAAAGATGGTTTCAACATGTGAAATACGAATGAAGAGAAACACTTGAGGAACATCACACTTCATGTTTATGGAGCGACTGTCCATACTGGTCTCATCTTGTCTGCGCATTTCAAAGCGTCCAGCAGCCAAGGAGCAGCCAGATGATGACGTTTCCCCCTCATAATTCTATAGGGTCTGACAAAGTTTGAGAGAGGAGAGAAGATGAGAGGAGTCATAAGGAATCAAGAGGACCAACAAATAGGCAATAATGAGTGTCTATTATTGGCTATAATCAAACGGGCCAACTGCAGAGGTCAGATGGTACATGCAGGCACACCAGCCAGGAGTGAGTTGCAGTAGTCTAGGCGTGAGATGACAGGAGTCTGGACCAGAACCTGTACCAGAGCCTGCAGCGCCTCCTGGGTGAGTAACGGATGTATCCTCCTTATGTTGTGGAGGATGAATCTGCAGGAGCGGGTTGTCGCAGCGATGTTGGCAGCAAAGGACAGCTGGTCATCCAGTATTACACCCAGGTTCCTTACAGTCCAAGCCGGGGACACCACAGAGTTCTCATTGTTGATGGAGAGATCATTTGTAATTTGTAATTTTATTTATTTCAAAACAGGGACAGCGCACAATGAAACATTAATCTTGTGCAACAAGAGAAGATGCATTGTGCCAGGTTGTAGCAGATTGCTATTTTCCACCTGTAGTCCCTGGGCAGGTTGATGGAATAGTACATATAAAATTAGTATAGAAAAA
>NTHP01000797.1:84980-114950 GCA_003416845.1 Oplegnathus fasciatus | reverse complement strand
GAGTCTGTTAATAAATGTTCAAGTTGTTCAGTCTTTGATATGATGCTACGTATGTTTAAATGTCCACCAAAGATTCCTTTAGGTTTTGTGTTCGGGTTCCACAGTACGCTCGCGTGATTGACAGTCTGAAATAATTTTGTTTGCTGTTGTTTGACAAACACAGTGTTGGGCCGTATGTTAGCCGTAGCAGAAATAGATGTCTTCGCTTTTAACAGCATTTGCCTACTGTATCCAGACAAAAGGTTTGTTGGAGGGTTGTTACCTCGTGATCCTGCGAAGTGCGTAGCCGGCGTGTTGTTTCCCTGTGGAACAGCTGATCGGCAAATATCCACATGAGATAACTTGGAGCACACAGGTCCGGGATTTAGATGGACATCACCACATAGCACGAGGATCGCGCAGAAAACAATCGAGATGCTCCGTGTTGTTGATGACTAGGATGTTTTGCACCCAGTCTTGCTCTGTTCACGCTGTAAGCGCTGAACTTGCACTCGCCCGTCATCCAAAACTTTGGCGTAGATGATGTACTGGCTCCATGAATCGAGTGGTACGCTGACAGCGCGGTTTCCTGGAGAGTAGGCCAGCGGAGACGAGCGTTTACATGCGGCGCACCAGTTCCCCCACAATTGAGAAGCTGTGAGGATAGTGACGAACAGGAGGATGATCAGGCGTAAAAACTCCTTCGTTTTGATATGTGAGTTATGTGATCGCCATGGCGCCCAGCTCCCACATAAAGTTTGATAATCAGGCAGTCTCCCAGTTAGTTTTGGGAAAGGTAAAGCAGCAGCACCTGCCACTCTGCTGCTACCTGCCGCCATCATGGAAGCCGAAATCAACATGACATCTGTACAGTGACACTACTCATGGAGGGGAGATTCCTTCCCTGGAAGCAGGAGCAGCTCGGTCTTGTCGAGGTTGAGCTTCAGGTGGTGTGCAGACGTCCACAGGGAGATGTCATCCAGACTCTCAGAGATTCATGCTGCCACCTGGTTTCATACGAGGAAAGGACAGAATTAGTTGAGTGTCATCTGCAGAGCTGTGCTAGAAAAAACCCTGTGAGTGGATAACAGAGTCGAGTGATTTTGAGAAAGAGAAAAGAGGAGGGGACCCAGAACAGAACCCTGAGGGACCCCAATGGTGAGGCTGCGAGGTTCAGACACAGATTCTCTCCAGGTTAGCCTGTAGATGTGGTCTTGGAGGTAGGATGAGAATAGGGAGAGGTCTTATATTGTAAAATATGACAGCAGGGATGTTTCAGTCCTGCTCAGCTGATAATGAAACATGTTGATCTGTGTGTTTATTAATAATAATAATAATCATAATCATTGGAACATGTAATTGAATGTTTTACACACTGAACGACGGCGAGTGTTCAACTGAAAGTTTTTCTGAATGATTTGTGTGTTTGAAGTCTTGACCGTGTCGTCAGTTTGGGTTTTCAGAAGGTCGTGAGCGTGGAGCAGCTCAGAGAACATCACCCCCTGCTGGACATGGTGGACCACAACAGGAGACCCAAACTACCTGTGAGTACTCTACCTGTGACAGGTGACTTCAGAACTCTGAGCTGCAGCAGCTGTTCATAAAAAAAAAAAACGTTAACAACATGAACACAAGTTAGAGTCTGTCTGATCGTGTGAGGCTTCACCTGCAGAGAGAAACAGAACTTCACTTTTACTGGTTTTATATTTGATGATCTTGTTCTCAGTAATATCATTTAATAATATCAGTGTTTTCTCTGTTTCAGTCATCTCCTCTGCAGACTCTTCCCAAAATAGAAGGTAACACACACCTACACCGCAAATACTGATAACATTGTCTCCTCCCTGGTTAAAAAACAGTTTTGTGCTGCCCTCTTCATTGACCTCTCCAAAGCATTTGATACTGTCGATCATAAAATCCTTCTCCACAAACTACAGTCTATAGGTCTGGATGACGCCACGCTTACTTGGTTCCATTCTTACCTTACAGAGAGAACTCAGACTGTTGTTGCTGATGGTACTCAGTCAAGCCACCTAACCATCAGAAATGGGATGCCACAGGGATCTATTCTTGGTCCATTGCTGTTTACATTATACATCAGCAACATAATTCTGCCTAATCAATACTTCAGTGTCCATTTTTTTGCTGATGATACAATTTTATATGCCTCAGGCTCCACCCCAGCCCAGGCCCTGACTCGTCTTCAGTCTGCCTTTGATGCTTTGCCTTTGATGCTTTTCAATTATCACTCCTTTTCAATTATCACTCCTTAATCTCCTTAATCACAGACTTGTTGTGAATGCTGAAAAGACCAAGTATATGGTATTCTCCACCTCCACCAGTGACTCTGACTATCCTGCCATCAAAACTTCAAATGACACCCATATTACTCTCGCTGAGTCCTACAAATACTTCGGAATTTGGCTTGACAGCAGACTGTCATTCAAAATTCATATTCAACATTTGACTCAAAAATTAAAAATCAAGCTGGGCTTCTTCTACAGAATTAAATGATGTTTGTCTTCTTCCAACCATAAAACTATTATGCAGTCAACCTTCATGTCTGTCCTTGACTATGGAGATATTCTGTATTGTCATGCTGCCCCATCAACACTTCAGCTGTTAAACCCTGTGTATCATAGTGCATTACGCTTTATCACAAATGACAAATTTCATACTCATAATTGTTCTCTGTATCACACAGTTGGAAGGACCTCCCTTACAGTCAAGAAGAAACAGCCATCTCATGTTGTTCATTTATAAAACTCTACTGTTGAAGCTTCCAAACTACCTCACATCTCTTCTGTCATTTAAATCTAGTAATTACAGTACACGTTCCAGCAACTACCTAAACTTAGAGATCCCTCATGCACGCACTAATGTTGGCAGAACTGGCTTCAGGTACTCTGCACCTTTTAAATGGAANGCTCCCACATAAAGTTTGATAATCAGGCGGTCTCCCAGTTAGTTTTGGGAAAGGTAAAGCAGCAGCACCTGCCACTCTGCTGCTACCTGCCGCCATCATGGAACCTCTCACCCACTCTTTCTGTTTTTGGAAAGCAGGGACGCTGGAAGTCAGTCAGAGTTGGGGGTGCTGAGAGAAAGTCTATATCATGACGTCATATTAAATGCTGCGCAACATTCTTAGTTTTTGTATTAATTTGAAAGGCCAACAACATTTTACACCAGTTTTAGAATGCTGTACAACAGCATCAACATGTACAGCAGACAGCAAACTTGAACACCAACATGCTGTATGTCAAAGCACCATGATACCATATTCAGCTATGGACAGTTTACACACGGAATTCAGGTTTATTCCTAATCAGAAGACAATTTATAGTTGACTGAGCCACAGCCACGCTATACAGGTAGCAACAGAACAAGGCACTTGAACTTTATAACACACACACACACACACACACAGAGCAACCGTGAACAGGCCATAGGCAGTGCTTTACAAACAGGCTTTCATTGAAGACCGCACACCAAAACCTCTTGCTCTCTCTCTCTCTCTCTCTTTCTTTCACATGTATAATATAATGTATAAGAAGAAAATACAAACGATACAACAATACAAAAGTTATGTTGGGAATTATTTTGTTTATCATTAGCCTCTCGTGATCTTATAATATATTTGCCACAATTACACTGTCCGTTTCAACTGATGTCACCATTTATACTACATTTATGTAAGAAAATAATTTAATTGACGGTAAACACGTATAAAAAACATTGTGTCAGTTTATGCTGGTGTGTAGGCTACGTACTTCGCACACACAGTTATTTGTTACTGTATATCATTCATTTCCCACCCGTATTGCTTTCATTTTTCACGCAGTTCTTATCAAATAGACTTTTCACAATTCACTCAGTTCTTTTGATAAATTCAGCGTCTTGTTTCACAAAGCAACTGTGCGAGATGAAACGAATGACATCTCTATGGAGCAGAAGTCATGGGGTGGGCCACATCATTCAACACCCAGTGGTGAAAGTGACACGTTACACCAGTTCAGTGACATGATCTACCAATGAGGCTCCTAGATAGGAGAGTCTATTGCAGCCAAACTTATGTCTAGTGGTGCTATTGGTAATGTTGACCAAAGTAGTGCTCTTTCACACAACCAGGTCACTCAGTCTTGCGGCAAAGTGAACTCATTGAGAATAGACACTTCAATGTCATTGTAAATCTGACAGGGAACCCATTATTTTCAGGGGTGATAATACTGACAAATACACAGTGACTGAATGGGTTGAGTTGATGAAATCAACTCAGGAAGCAAAACTATGATATCTCATTGCAGACGGAGGAGGTAATGGGGAGGTGTTATCACCCTGAGTCATGCGGCCTTTCTCATTTCTCTATTTTGTGCCTCCTCGTCTCCTCTCTCCTCCGTCCTCCTGCCTGTGACCCAGAAATCGATTTCATTGCGCCATCTTGAAGGATGTCTCAATTCCTAAAATGCATTGTGATTGTTCGGTGCTGTTGTCCCTCCCTGCCTGAGGGTGGTGCTGTTCACCTGTTCTGTGTTTTGAGTATGTTCAGCTTCAGATGGTGGCTAGTGATTGGACAGGAGACTGATGGCGCCTACTTTAAAATGGCATCTGTCCAGGCCGGTTTCAGTCCTTCTCTTTGCCTGACTCTCAACCAGACCGTGCTGTGCTATTTAGTGGACCTCGATTATAGTTTAGTGTTGCTGTACTGATCTGTTGTTCTTGTCGTAAATAATCCTCTATAAAGTGCAGTCCGGGTAACCGTAGGGGGGAGAAGCTGTTTCTGTTTATACCTTTTTTCTCCTGTTTATGTTAGGGAGTTAAGTAAGATCCCTGTATTTTCTTTTGCTTTTCTTTGTTGACTGTAGGTAAGTTAGTTGTTAATAGGTTGTTTTGTTTATTGTTTTGGCCATGCTCTCCCCAATGCCTTTTCATCCTAATTGATTAATAAATCAATTCTGTTTGGACCGCATCTGCTGTGGCACTCGTCATCCTTGGGAGTGGGGAAAGAGGAGAGTCATTTTTTTTTTTTATGCTATGCTCTGGTTTCCCCTTGGCTGGGTGTAACAGGAGGTTAATGGGGAAAATCAGGGATGTGGTTAAGACAGGCTTGAGGAGCCACCCGTCACTTAACACTACTTGCACCCCAGATGCAATATACAACATGCTGATACAGTATTTCAGTAACACAATCTCATGCCTGCCCCTACAAGACTTCTACTCAACTCTACCAAATCAGACAGAGAATCCCATTGACTATTGGATACGCCTCAACAAGGCTGCAGACATGGCTGAAGAAGGGTTAGAGCATCAGGGCAGACACATGGAGGATATAGGATGAGAAATTGCAAAGATGTTTGTGAAGCACTGCCCAGATCCAGAGCTTGCATATGTGTTTAAATAAAAGCAGATATATGAATGGACATCAAAAGAAATTCAGGAGAGGATAAATGAACATCAGTGTGAGCGGGTGTCTTCTGTGAAAGTGCACATGCCTAAGACTCATGCAGCAGCACCGTTTTGCAATGAAGCACGTACAGAGCCTCTCAATACATGCAAGATAGAGACATCCAGTGCTCTCTCTCCCCCAACTTGGGGTTGTGCCATCTCTCTCGTCCTCATCTGTCTTGTCCCAGAGCCAGCAGCAGTCTTTCTCTCCAGTCCCTCTGAGCCAACAGTCATATCTCCCTCCCTTGCCACTGAATCAACGACAGACTCGCTCTGCTCTGCCACAATACCAGAGGCCCCCTTCCTCTTCTGTACCACAGAGCCAGTTGCTCCCAAGTTAACAGCAGGATGGTGGTGCTATGCTCAGTGAGATGATGTCGATGCTCAGGGAGCTTCTAACTAAAGTGCAGGTTGAAGATGGAAGGCCCCCCTTGCGGCGTGCCAGCAGACAAGTTCGGAACGAGGCCCACTCTATCCATGAAATGGGCTGTCAGGTCTGTTAAGATGGCAGCCACACTACAGAGTCCCACTGTCGTTCTGCCCATCTCTGCTTCACATGCTTCAAGCCTGGTCATACAAGGCGTTCATGTCCCAGTAGGACCTCAGCAAATTAAATGACCTGTGCTTTGAGGGAGGCTGTACAGGTTATGAAGAAAACTCCCACATACATGATTTCACAGAGCTATACAACAGTGTTAAGGATTTGGACGAGTCTGAGACTGTTATCACAGAGGGTCAGGAGCAGTGACAGTCTATTTTACACTCCTGTTGCAGTTGGAAACAGAGTGACCCTTGGTGCCATGTTCGATAGTGGTTTGATGGTGTTGTTGATCTGAGCAGTCAGGGGGTGACCAATATCGTTTTCGTCGGATGTGGTGGTGTTCGTGTGAAGCCTAAATCAAGTTCAAGTTCAAGTTTTAATTTGTCACGTATAATCACACAGGGTATAATCATAGTGAAATGTGTGACCCTTAGCTCCTTTAATTATGCAATAAAAATGTGTAAAAAAAACTGTAAAATAGAAATAAGGATAAAGAATAGAAATAAGTAATAAATAATCATGTTAACTATAGTAGTAATTTGAATAATAAAGTAAGTAAAAATAGACTTAGGCAGTGTCCTCAATCAGGATTCCAGTGGCCTGAGGGCAGAAGCTCCTCCCGAGCCCCTCAGCGCTGGCCGGGTGCATCCGGTATCTTCCTCTCGACCACAGCAGGGAGAAAACGAGCACTAGGCAGTCGCTGTTCATGATAGCTGTGGCAATGCCCTCATGGATGGAGTGGCAGTTCAGGTCAGGCAGCACCGGTGCCCTGCTGAGCTCCAGTCGGTAGGCAAAGTTCCCCACCTGCCCGCGAGTCCTGTGAGTGATCGGTATCTGTAAATCTGCATTTGTATCTGTGCCTCTAATTTGCAATTCGTATATCATCATTTGTAAACCAACTTAATATTTTTCAAGGGAAATATATTTGTGAATCTCCACCTATTTGTGTGGATTCTTTTGAGACTGTTCCTCTGTGCTGTTTTTACACAAAATCCACAAATGCAGGGGGCATGACTCATAAAATGTCACGTGACTTTTGAGACTGTTTTACCAGGGAGCACGATTCGTGTCTCATAAAACACAATGCACAAATAAATGCAGAGTGATTTCTATCTGTAAATCTGTATTTGTATCTGTGCCTCTAATTTGCCAATTGTAAATCATCATTTGTAAATCAATTTAACATTTTTCAATGGAAATATATTTGTGAATCTCACACCACATATAGGTTATATGTGTGGATCCTTTTGAGATTTTTCTTCCGTGCTGTGTGTGTCACACAAAATTCACGCATGCAGGGAAGACCAAGTGCTTTCCAGTAGATGGTGGTAATGCAACATTTATGGATGCCAACTGCTGTTAAACTAAACAGAAGCTGCAAGCAGCGTTGAACGGGCCCTCGTAGCCTTGCGCACGTCGGGGGGAGAGGCAGCTGCGGTGTCCTCACAGGAGGCCGGTCAACATGGCTTTGAATTTTAGTGAGCGCTGGACACTGCCTGAATGAGATAAATGTCACTTTCTGTGTCAACTATGTGGCGCTAGAGAACACACACTAATTATACATCATGTTGCTGGATATCATTTGTAGACCACACCATGTAAATTTCATGTAAATCGGATCATCTTTGTCACATAAGTCTGACTTCCTGCTGTCAGTAGGTGGCGCTACAACTATGACTGAATATTGGCATGTAGATGTCTTAGAGCCGGGACTCTTATCAAACATGTGAAGGTTGTGGCAGACTGAACAATGTATATTTGAGTATAATAATTAAAGTATGACCCCTCTAAATGGCAATAAATAAACCAAAATCTTGCATTAAATTCAAAATGGCTGACTTCCTGTTGGGTTTAGCTCATGGAACCAAGAGACTTTTTTCAAGTCTTTGGATGTTACATGTGCCTACCAAATTTCGTAAATCCAAATGAAACGTACGACGAGGGCTACTTCTTTTAAATATTGTAGGGGGCGCTATCGAGCCAATTTGCCACACCCAACCCAAAGACTGACGTCAAATCACAAGTTTCACAACCTCTGAAGTGTGTGCCAAATTTCATGACTTTAACACCATCCTTAGCCCCTCAAAAACAGCTTCCAGTTTCATGGCGAAACATCACATTTCGCGCACCGCCACGCCCGCGACGTTCAACGATCTACAACAGTTAGCACAACTTTTCATCATGAAGGTCTTTAGATTACACTGCCAAGATTTGAAGTTGATCTGATCAATTCTGTGTGAGGAGTTTGTTAAAGTATGGAGCCTGTAAATGGATTCGTGGCGAAACATGGAAATTCTACGCCTCGCCACGCCAAAGCCGTTCAACGATCTACAACGATTAGCACAACTTTTCATCACAAAGGTCTTTAGATTGCACTGCTAGGTTTTGAAGTTGATTTGATAAATTCTCTAGGAGGAGTTCGTTAAAGTATGACCCCTGTAAATGGCCAAAAATACACCAAAATTTGACACTGAATTCAAAATGGCCGACTTCCTGTTGGGTTTAGCTAATGGCACCAAGAGACTTTTTTTAAGTCTTGGGATGTTACATGTTCCCACTGAATTTCGTACATCTAGGTGAAACGTAGTCCAAGGGCTACTTCATTGAAATTTTGTAGGGGGCGCTATCAAGCCAATTTGCCACACCCAATTCTGAGAACCATATCAGATATCTATTTTTATCGCTTGTAATGTGTGTGCCAAGTTTTGTGAGTTTTTGAGCATCCCTAGCCCCTCAAAAACTGTTTTGGAACTTAGCATCCAGAAGGTCTTAACATTCAAGTGACTAAATTTGAAGGGGATATGAGTAAGCTGCTGGGAGTAGTACGTAAGTACCACCATAAGTCCACAGATAGACACTGACCGTTACACCAGTACAGCAGCTGTGGCATACCAGTAGGCAACAGTAGCAAACATGAATCAGCATATGCCACTGAAACATCATACCAGTAGCACTGCAAGTGAGATGCTATTCTGTCTGTTACACTGTATGTACACCAGTGGCGGCTCGGGACTCAAAAAACTGTGAGGACAGGAGGAAAACCAACCGAAGGCGTCATGATATTTTACACTAGTTGGCTACTTATCTCTACTTTCTTATGTTCAACAAAAAATTAAACAGTAAAACGATGGCTTACAAGATTTCTTAAAAACAACATCATTTCATTCAATCCTGTTGTTTCCAGATGAACCATACAGGCCTAATGCATTTATCAAGAGTGTGAGCTGTAACAAGAAGCAGGCCAGTGTCCAACACCTGTGAAGGAAAGTGTGGTGACTGATGATGGTGACTTGCTGGATGGAAATGAACCTGGTGTGTGCATAATGTGTCACTAGAAGCGAGAAACGAGGGGTGACGCAGCACCCTGTGCATTACAGTGGGAATTTTACACAACACCCTCTGATTTAAAAAGTAAAAACAAAAACCATGAAAATATGGAATTATTAAAAACAAAGCCAAAATGAAGTGCTATGAGTTCTTCTGCCTGTGGAAGGGTTCCAAACACTATTTAATAATAATAATAATAATAATAATAATAATAATAATAATAATAAGACTAAGAATAATTATAATAATATAGAGGATCTAGAACACTAAATGATATTCTTATTCTATATCAAATATATTAAAATGTTGTACCATCCCCTTTAGACCATATTCTTTTCGAATTAAATTTTTTTAGGGTGGTGGATTTCAATCCACATAAGCAACATTTGATCCTGCAGTCATTTGTGAAGCCCATTACGCCATATAACAGCATCCTCTCATCAAAGAAGATGGGGCTGTGGGCCATTTGCATTATATTAGGTTATATTTTGGCATGCAAACATTTGTAGGCTACCTGGATTAGACATGTTTGCAAATATGAAGGATTAAATTCATAACTACAATTAATAAATTCACTGTCTGTTATTGAGATAATATTCGATGAACTGTAATATAATTTCAGTGGCATATTCCCTGTTTTGCCCAACAGATCCTGGTAACGTAACAACTTGAAAACACTTAGAAGACTTAGAAGAGGTGTGTAGTTTATCTAGTTTATCTAGTAAAGTGATCCTAAAATGTAAATCTCAGCTGTGATCTTTGACTCACCTGAACATTCTCCATGCCATGCAGCCTGTGCAGCTGTCCGACGCCCATACCGGGATCCAGTCCCAGGTGAGTGGAGTGCAGCAGCACGTCGGGCCGCTGCACACCACTGTAGTCTCGCTGTGGGTCCAGCCTGGACAGCTGAGGCAGTGAGACCCGAGGCTGCGCCAGCAGAGCGGAGCTCTCCATCCACTCCCGGGTGGCGTCCTGCTGCTGCCGCTTCCCCCAGTCCACATCCAGTCTCACCATTAACAGTCATTCAGGGCTGCTACACAAGCTAACTGTTGGGTTGGCATGAAAAAATTGAAGTACATTAAATTGATATAAGAGATCCCGCTCTAAGGAGTACAGCAGGAGCCCGTCCTCCTCTGGCCCCCACCGCCACTTCACACAGCCCTGTCCCCTCTTGCCTGCAGGTGTCGCTGTTGAAGCATTTTAATCAATATTTCAATAATGGATTTTTTCCCAAGAGAGAACAAATATTTTATAAATGATACTGAGATTTGGTTATGGTTTATTTCAACCAATTACTCTTTCTTATATTTTGATCTCCCTCTTGCTTCTCAAAATAGAGGAGGAGCAACCTCCTCTGCCTTTATATGGACCAGCCTCCTCTGATTTACACTCTGTGTGCACTTGCATGTTTTTGACAGGTCAACACAGGGCATTGCTTGATCATCTGAATTAACTTATTCGCCGCATAACATCCCCTGTATATCTTTTAGGCTCCTGCCTGATACTTCTTTTTTTGTTGTTTGTTTGTTTTTTTGTGCTGTCAGTCTGAACATGGTTTTAGGCCTTGTTGTTATTGACAGTAGCTGCAAATAAGGGAATGAATGGTTTTGTGTTTCCTGGCAGAGGGGAAAAGGCTTTGAAACAGCATTGTTTAGTGTTGGGAAGTAATTTAAAAAGACATAATTTTTGGTGTTTGGGGTAGTGGAGACTCAAACTATGACCCCAGTCTTTCTAAAATCCGAGCTTTTGCCCTGCCCCTGCTTAGGCGCCGCCTCATGGTATTATAAACGGTTGTAGGCTACTGTGTTTTGGTGTCTCATAAACTGGATTTAACTAAACTGGACTTTCTGGATTGAATTTCATTTTCTCACCTGTAGGCCTACCTGAAGCAACATGCCCACCCCACTGTAGTCCCCACCCTTATGCTGCATTCATGCAACATCGGCAGAATTGGAAGAACAGGAAAAAAGCCTAAATTAGCTTTTGTTCTGTTACATATTTATAGCAGTTCGTTAAGTGAAACCAGATCAAAATTCCTGATATCGCTGAGACGGAAATTCATCCAGGAGGCTGACGTGAAGCGCTTTGCTCTCAGCTGCCTGTAATGCGCGCTGAACGAGACGATGTGATTGCGTCATTATCATACTCTTCTATGTCTTAAGGTCTACCCAATTTGCCGTGGGGGTCCCAAGATTAAAATAAGATTTCTCTCTGGCTAATACAGGAACGAGTCCAAGCGTATATGAAAGAGTTTAAATCGTGATTTTCAGATAAGATACGTGAAACAACAAGTGCAAATGTGTCTTATGTTAATAAAACAAGCCGGTAGGAGAAAAGGGAGAAAAATGAACTAAACAGCACAATATCTGGCTGCTGAAAATTGGCTGCATCTGAAACCTTGCCAGTGGACATTGTACTGGCAGAGACATGACGCAGGCTGTTCTAACGCCAGTCGTAAATACCACCTGTAGGTGCATTTAAGGGCTCTAGGGTCGAACTTGACAAAAACACGGACCATGTAAAAATAATTACATCGTCACAAGAAGCTTTGATGGTTTATATTAAAATTAAAAAACACAAAAAATCCAACGCAAAAAGACACACGGCTGCACAAAAGTACGACACAAAATACACACAATAGATTCTGTAGCATAAATTAGCATCCTATTATCCAAAAATCGTGCATAATAAATCACGTTTTAACTTTCTTTTTGCGGTCATCATAGAGAATACATTTCCTTTTCCAGTCATAATTATTTATCACTTCTTTGCGGCGTTCATATATGCCATGAGTCTTGATTTTATTGTTTCCGGTTACACCTGAAGGGGTCATGAGATATCTAACCTTAGCTAATCGCCTCCAACGGAAACCAGCTGAGAGAAAGGGTAGAGAAGACAAGATGGCGGAGTGAGTGGGTTGCGCTTTGTACAGACGGTTGCGACCTTTGAAGCTTGCCGAAAACGCTCTTAAAGGACCGAAAAGATTGAAAACGCAACAGTACCATCGGAAGTGTAATTAAAAAGGCAGTTTCTGCCCCTCAGCACGGAGGAGGTCCGGACATTTTTTCCGCGGCGGTCCTTGCGACAGCGTTAGCTTGATGCTAACGTTAGCCAACGTTAGATTTCACTAGCTGCTACTTCGAGGTAGCTGGGTGGTTGTTGAAGGCCGTAAGCTTTTTCGGATTTAGTTTTGGATGTATATACTTCAACACTGACGCGGTATTCCGTGAGGAGGTTTTATTTTAACGAAGATCCACTGTAGCCAGTAGCCTATGAATAAAGCGAATAACGCCAGGAGAAATCTATTTTCCAACTTGCTTGTTACGCTAGGTGTCTAGTTCATAAGCTAGTTCATAATTCTTCTCATCAGCAGTAACTGGACATACAGGACTCTGTGTGTTCTGCTGACAACCGGGCTAGACGGCCACACAGAATTTTCTAAAGTGAATCAGGTGGAGATTGTCATTTGGTGGATATTATGGCGAGCAGCAGTGGCTCCAAAGCCGAATTCATAGTCGGTGGAAAATACAAGCTGGTCAGAAAAATTGGATCGGGATCATTTGGTGACATATATCTGGCCATCAACATCACAAATGGAGAGGTAATTTAACGTTACTGCATCAACGTCTAAGTTACATTCGTCTATGTTCTTAAGGGAAAGTTGGTAGCCGATTTTTCTGCCGAACACAACGGTGGCTGAGTCAAACGTATTTGAGGCAGATTACAACATAGCTTTGTAAGTTAGCAAGTCTAACTGTTACAGTTATCAAGCCGTAAAAATTTGGCTAAAGCTGCTACACCATGCAGTAATTGGTATTATTGAACTTACGGCGTGTGCCGAGATATTTGTCATTACTGTAACTGCGCAGTGACGACAGAGCTGTAAATGTGAACTTTTGTCTGTTATTTTCAGGAGGTAGCTGTAAAATTGGAATCACAGAAAGCCAGACATCCACAGTTGTTATACGAAAGCAAGCTGTACAAAATCCTACAAGGTGGTGTCGGGATCCCACACATCAGGTAAGGGGAATTCGGTACATCGTGCTGTCCTTACCTGCAGTAACATGACAATTTGTTATTATATTTAATTGTCTATTAAGTGTGATAAAGTTTGCTTTGGGGAAAAAGATAACTAATGTTAAAGTGGCAGCAACCGTGTTGGCATTAGGCCTGCTAATCTGCCAAATGTTACTTAGTCTATTCTAGTAACCGATATATTTCCCGCGAAGGCTTAAAAATCCCGTCATGTTTTCGTTTAACGTCTTAAGTTGCTTTCTGTCAGTCGTGTTTGGACCCCAGATGTGCACTTTTATCGTGAATAACAGCTTGTTAGGGGTGAGGAAAAGCAACTATGTGGTTGGAAATGGCCGCTCCTCTTTTGTTGTGTTAGCTCCCAACATGTCCTCCTCTACCCCGTTAGAAAATGGCGGCGGAGCACAGAAGCGAAAACAACAATCCCAGCCCCACGATAGAAGCATGTGATTTCAGTCCTAACGTGGTCTTGCACTATACATTAACGGGTCACAGAATATGTTTTGTTGCGTTTAAGTTACTGTTAAGAGTGGGATGTAACCCATCACAGCAAATGGTAACGTTGGAGAGACACAAGTCGTGCCCCAGTTCCACACTGTATACTTTGAATACTTGTACATAGTGTATATTCTATAGTAGTAGTATGCTGTTTTACCTTTATGTTGTTGTTATTATTATGAATTGGCATGTAAAATTGACACATAACTGTAGAGCAGTAGTTGACACATTTGGAGCCTGTAGCATTTATGTATTTGTTTATTGGATAAAATGTGAAGGTTGTGTACATGCTTGAGGAAGATAGTAATACTGGCCACTAGTTGTATCAATGTGGAAGTACACATTGATGTGGTTCTGTGCACACTACAACAGGGAAATAGTTACAGTTTCATTAGTGATGATGTCATTTGCAATCAATGCAAGTTCATTTAGCTGAAACACAAATGTTTATATTTATTGTATGGTCATGGCAGCTGGATTGTTTGGTATACCCATGTTTTCTGTGAGTAAGATACACCAAGAGCTTAAGCAACTGTGTACTTACCTCTTAATAATTTTGACAGTTGCAGACTAAAGTTGTGGAGAAATATTATTTATATATATATATTATTTTCCCCGTTTATTTGGTCCACCAGTCCCACAGAAAAATCACTATATCATTCCTTTTTAATTACTCAATGTTTTTAATGTTTTTTTCCAATCTCTTGTCTGCCGCATAAAATTAAAACGTGAAATTCGTTACTGTTTAATATTTTGTGTTAATATGACAGGAGATGCATGTTATAAATCCAACAATAGAGCAGATGTGTGCGATTAATTAGACTACCTCACATTTATTTTACATATTCTGTAGAATCAATAGAATACATCTGTTTGGACCATATGTCTTTTAAAACCATTTTAGGGAAAGTTGCATTATATATGCGTCATCAACAGTGGTCCATACTTTTAAGAAGTGAAACCAACCCATATCTGTCTGCTATCTTGTTCATACCTACTGCAAACCCCCAATTAAAACTTGATCTCAGGCTGTTGAGACATTCTCTACAGCCTCTTACATTTACTCTAGTCTACAGTTGCTCTAGTCTACAGTCTCCTGAAATGGTACAAATCTGAGTAACTTCTGCAACAGCAGAGAAGAGGAACTCTGACTGCTGTAGGGTTGGAACCAAAACCTTGGTCATGATGGTACATGGTTAAAGTAGTGCTGCACATCATGGCCTGATTAATAGAAACTCTGGCCTCCTGAATCACTCTGAGGAACAGTGTGAATTGTCTGTATTGTACTAGTCAAAATCATTTGAATTTAGTTAAGGGGGATTGAGAGAATCTACCTGTAGTGTGTTCCAGCTGGTGTGGTCGAGGCACCAACCTGTTATTTTCTGCACCTATAGCTGATGCAAAAAGCTGCTTTGGCTTTACTACTTTTATCTTGCTCTTAAGTGGAGGCTCTAAGATGGCGGAGGTACCTGTGACAAACTGTTATCCGCAGAAAATACCTGTGAATTGATATATTATTGTGCCCTTTGTATTACATTACCACATTTACAATATACAGCCCTTACTAACATACTTTGTTTCACTGCTTTGGACTTGCTAATGTTAAAGGCATTGAATCGCAGTGGATTAGGGTTTTTTGACTTTGATTAACAGCAAAAAATGTGAAAATCAGGGATGCACATTTTTAAATATTTCATAATGAATTATCAGCCATGGCAATGATCAATTTCTTATTATTAAAATTTTTCAAAACGCAACATGGATGTTTTTAAATAAATAAAAGGCCTTTTAACCAATTGACTTATGGTCGCCATGTAACTGGACAAAGTTTGAGCAGTTTTGTAAATGAAAATGGGGGGTGTATGGAATTGCTGTGACTTGGAGGGGTAAATATTTGTGCTTAAACTGGCCTATATTTGGGTTTTTTGGTTGCATAGCTCTTACAGTTTATAGAAATCCACAAACTGGGATTGGCTCAGTTTGATTTTGCTTCAGAAAAAATACTGGTGTCAATGTAAGACTACATAGTCCATAAAGTACTATTGGATTTTTAACATAAGCTAATATACAGGCCTTTCAGTGTTTTTAAAAATCTAGAGAGTGCATTTTACATTTCATTTCTCACAACCTGTTTAATATTGATTATAGATATTAGTTTATACACTGTTCTCTTGTCGTTGGAAAGATTAATGTTATCAGCTGTCGGTTAAGCATAGCTATTTTTTTGGACAAAGTATCTGCCTGTGTACATGTTAAAATGGCTGACAGAGAAACGGACCGAAAATACCAACATTTGGCTAGTGTTGTTTTTTTTCATCCCTGTTCTGTATTTGGCTAACAGCGCTAACCTGTGCAACCATATTCGGTATACAGTACAGCTGGCGCATGGCTGAATAGAGACAATGACTGTGGAGCTATGAAGGCATGATGACTTGGGGGAAACCTGAACTCTGAACACACACACACCTTTACAAATTACACCTGCTTTGTAAGGCAACCCCTGGATATAAGCACACATAGGTTGGATGCCAATTGTGCATTTTTGTGTCCACCTCATGGCCAATGTAGAGTCCTAGGTTGTGTTCGAAATCGCATACTAACTACTTACGTACTATTCTTACTAAGCATGGCGTTTCTTTTCTTTTCAATTCTGAGTACGTAGTGCCCCAAAATGCATTGCGGCTTTTCAGCCGGTCCAATGGCGGACTGCAAAGCGGGCAGTTCAAATAATTAACCATTGGATAAAATAATTACAAATGATAACGAGTGACGTCAAGGTACAGTTAAGAGAAAAAGAGTGGGAGCTCATGTAATGTACTGTTGAAAAAATATTTAACACTAACATATTAAATATTAATTTGCCTTAAAATAATACTGGAAAATGTTACATTGACTGGAAGAGGTAATGTTGATTTACATTTGCGATAAACAATTTTCATGTAAGGGAACACAGCCCTAGTGCTGGCAACTTTAAAGGCTTTTTGAATGCACCTGGAAGTGAGTCATACTGACGTTTAGCATCAGTATGATCAGTGGGAGGCAGTGTTAATAACAATATTTCACAGAACCAAATCAAAGATGTTTGTAGCTTCTGCTTGAAATTGGGTGAGCACATTTGGCCCACACAACACATTTTGGATCTGAACTGTATTTAAACACTGCCATGTACTGATGTTGTATTTTTTTAAGGATAGAAAATGGTGACCATTTATACCTGACCATTGACCAAATTTCCCCTCATAGGACAATGGATATCAGTTGTGACTGAGAAAGTCAGCCATGTTTGTGGTGGTTTTGGTCCACTTTTTCTGCATATTTTGAAGCAAAGCATTACTACCTTTACTGTCATGCAAGCAGGGACTGTTCATTTAATCTTTGTACTGATAATACTGGCTTCATGTTGCAGCAAAGTCTTGTTAGAGCCTGTCCAACCTGCTGGTCCTGCTGCCCCTCCTCCACTCGTACCACAACCTGGCTCACCCTTTATACAGTCACCACCTATCATAGTTTCTGTCTTCCCCATTCTCTCTTCACACTGACTCAACCTTTTTGGTGTAGTTTAAGGAACCGAGCTCAATGATGAATTAGAATGGTATGAAGTTGAAAGAACTCTGGTCCTTTTACATGGTGTAATGCACTTTTTTAAAACGATGTGTTAAGCTAAGTGTATTAGTATGGCTGCTTTCAGCTTTTGTTGCTTTTTGTTTTGTACTAACGCAATCAAGGGTCATGCACCATTTATACCAAGCAAAGTACAAGGAATTGAATTGGAGCACATGCTGATTAGTGTTGTGCACTTTTCCAACTTAAAACACTTTTCCCAATCTGACAAATTGTCACAATCTGTTCTTGATAAATCTTTAGCTAACGTGAAAACTACAATACCATTTGGATAGATTGGCAGTATTCACAGTATCTCCCTGAATGGGTTGTGACATCAGGCTTTATAACTTTGAGGACTTATGGTTAAATGATTTTTAAAAAATTGGCCAAATCATTGGTAATGGCTAGTTTCACCCTGAGTAAAACAAGACAAGGTCAAAAACTAATATATGGCTGGACCGTGCTATGGCCAGATTCTTACAGCCTCAGTCAGTGGTCGTGTCTATAATGTGAATTCCTGGATATTGAATGTTCATCTGCAATTTTCTGTGGTGGTCCCAGTAATACTCGCTGAAGTGTACTGAGGTAGCATCACATGACATGGTTAAGCTATGTTTGACTTAAAACATGTTATAAATGCAGGTGCAAGAACAAAACTTTCCATTCACATCTTAAGATGTTGGATTTGAAAGATAACTTATTCTAATTATAACTATTCTAATCTATTATCTCCCTGCTCTTTCATTCGTTTCTTTGTCTGGATGTCTCTCGTTTTTCTGACTCATTGTGTTGAGTGTTTTGTCAGAGTGGTTGTTGTTTGGGGTGTTAAACTTTGCGCTGTCCGTCACTCTCTGCACAGCTGATTTCTTGTTTCTCTCCTACTGTGCTCTGCGCTGGACTGTTACCGTCTGTAACCATCATCTCTGCCTCTCTCTGGTGAAGTTTTGCCACCACAGCAAAAATAAAATCCCAAAAGAGAACAAAACATTCCGCGATCAATCATTTGATCCACTTCATCAGAACATATGCAGTTGTTGTTGCTTTGCAACAGGTGTGTTACTCTAACGTTCCCAAAGCCCGACTCCGTGATTAACGTAATTGCATATTTACCTTTCCAGATTCGCAGCTCTGAAACGGAGACCTGGTTTTATTTTGATTGACTTCAGCCTGGCTCGTTGCTGGTGACTAGACGCCGTAGAACGGAGACTTTTTATTTCTCTTCTGTGGCAGCGAACACCACACATGGCCTTTCAGTAACTATGATGCTGCAGCCTGAGCTTATCCAGACACTTTATGGCTGACTACAGTTACTTAACTACCATTAATAGCATGTACTTTTCTGTGGCTGTGGCACCGTGCAGGTACTTCTCTCTCAGACCTAAAGAGACTCCCCTCCCTCACAAACTTCCTAGACTACGTCACAGGAGGAAATATGTATTTACTTATTTTGGGATTCTCAGTGAGAAATACAGGGTATGGCATGTGAGCATGTGAACTGGTTGAAATGCGTGAGTCTCACGGTTGAAGCATGAGACTTGATAGCTGTTATATTTCATGGGAATTTCTGATATGCACTGTGGTCACGCTGCTGCTGGTAGACGTTCCTTCCATGTACTCACCTTAACGTCGCTGCCGGTCTCTCGTCTGCAGTCCCAATCAATCCCATTCAAAACTCCACACTGTATGGCGGCAATGGAAGGGTAGACTGCTCCTTCCCCTTGTCCTGGTAATCCTTAAATTGGCACTATCCCTTCGCACTCGTCTCACTGCCGACCAATCGTGTAACTTCATCACTCACTCACTCACTCGCTCGGTGACAGACTTTTGCTTTTGTAGGGCTGACCCTCTGCGGTCCAGCCAAAAATACACTACGTTTTCATAATGACTGCTTGCAACAAATTCAGTTGTAGACTATAAAATACAGTGATGGCCAACAATGGCATGCATGCAAGCAAAACGCTAACCCTAAAATTTAAAGGAAAGTTACCGGTTTATATTTCAATTTTACTGCTTATAACTATGAAACAACACAATAATCAGAGTCAACAGTTATCATGTTGCCGTTGAAATACCAAGACCATTGGGGCTGCACAACACATCTTACACCATGTCATCTTGTTTGATGTTGTAGTGATTTTGAAATGCTCAAATTTGGCAAATTTGTTGTGTTTGCAACATAAGTTGGTATTGCTCTGTACTATGTTTTGCTTTGAGGCTTCCTGATATCCTTTTAGTTTGCCAGACTCTCGGCTGAAGTATTTCCACACCGAGCCTTAGTTCTGCAGCAGCACAGTGAGTGTGAGGAGGCGGGGCAGTGCTCCTGAGTGTGAGGAGGCGGGGCAGTGCTCCTGAGTGTGAGGAGGCGGGGCNTGTGTGTGTGTGTGTAGCTCATTGTCAAAAGACAAAGGAAGTATGGCAGCATATCTGATATGGATGGAGTCAATAGAAATGAGTATTGGGATTACAGTTTAGTATTATTAATCAGAGATTCTAACCACTGCACACTCTCATCTGTCCCACACTCCTTTTAAACTATTAGTTACCTGTCCCACCCGAGACGGGAGGACGATTAACTTGTTTTATTGTAACATTTGGAATGGCTATGTGTGCTATGTACTACTACCTTTGGGGCAGTCTGATCACAACCTAGTGTGCTTGATCACAGCATACACTCCACTTGTTCGTAGGAGGCCTGTTACAAACAAATCAGTGTGAGACTGGTTTCATCATACCTTGAGAAACTGAAGGGATGTTTGAATGCACTGACTGGACTCGTATGGACTCCTTGTCCCCTACGAAGACATTAAATATTGACAGCATATCAGATCAAGTAACACATTTCTGTGTAGACTCCTAATTCCTTGTAAATCTGTTGAATGCTTTTCTAATAAGCCATGGGTTACAGTGGATGTCAAAGTTGCTTTTAACAGGAAGAAATCCGCATTTGCCAATAGAGACCAGGGTATGATTAAAATTGCACAGAAGGACATAAAAGGGGCTATTCGACAGGAGAAGAGGGAGTTTAAAGAGAACATGGAGGGTAGAGTTCAGGACAACAGTAAGGCGGTCTGGAACAGTCTGAAACTCATCTCAGGCTGTGGTACAACCAGTAAATGACAGTTATACCGGAAGTCACGTTAAATCGGACAAATGTTGTATTTTCAAACCTAATATTCATTGGCAATGCAATTTCTGTGCCTTCAAAGCATCAAATGATTTAATATTGGCATACAATTAATTATGAAATATATTTCCACATCCTCATACTGTACTTTTCATCCCTTATTTTTATTTTTAACTAACCAACTAAGTTTTATGAACTGTCTAAACCCCCCTCCCCCTAATTACAGAACAGTAATAATTTAAGTTTTTTGCCTGTTTTATTTTATTTATTTATTTATCCCCCCCCATCCTGAACTAAGTTTGGATACATTGCAAACCATCAGACCACCACCCCTTAACTAGCTGGGGGACACTGACCAGTCAGTTTGAACTAGGAAAATAAAGCTTTATGAAACAAAACGGTCTCGGAGAGCGGGGATGACATGCAGCAAAGGGCCCAGAGTTGGAATTGAAGGGTTGATGACAAAAAGGTAACATGACGTCAATTATATGGAAGTGGTTTGGATATCTCAAAAGCAACAAAGCGCAGATGAAGACGGCCTGTAAAATATGCCATCGGGTGCCAGTATATGTTACCAACCAAGATGGGAAACCCAAAAAATCTTTTCCATCGCCTGAAAAGGTACCATCCCTGCGACCACACCAAGAGTGTGAAAATGTGGGCCCATATTAGTCCCCCTACAAATTTTGTCAAACGCCCTAGCGGTTCTTCTGCTGTTGGCAGCTGTGGCAAAACAACAATCAATCCTGTTAAAGGAATTTGATGTGATAGTTGTCACAGCTTTTAGGCTAGCTTTATTTACATTATTTTAATAAGTTAAAGGCAAGCTAACTTGTATAGTTTTGTTAAGGAAGATAAAGAATGTTTGCTAAGTTAAAGGTTACATTTAGTAGTTGTTCAATATATTTTATCACAAAATATATTCTTAACCAAACCATGTTGCACAGTTTATGTTTACATTATTAGGGCCCGAGCACGAAAGGACTGAAAGTGCGAGGCACCTATTGTTTTTGTAGAGATTATTATTTTTCTGTTGCCGGAAACGCATTTTTGAAGGGCTTAGGATGCTCGAAAACTTTGGCACAGACGTAAGACCTGGCGAAAATTGCAAAGTTCTGCAGTGACTGGGCTTGGGCGTGGCCAGCAGGCTCTATAGCGCCCCCAAACACATCATGTGGCTCGACTTTACATTGTCCAATCTGCCCCAAATTTCACATACTGCATAAGAGTCCCGGCCTTATTACATCTTCATGCCAATATGCAGTCATAGTCATAGCACCATCTACTGACCACAGGAAGTCAGCCTTATGTGACAAAGACCAGTTAGGTTGTTAACAAGTTAACTGAAATTTTCATGGTGTGGTCTACACATGATATACAGCAACATGGCATATAATTAGTGTGTGTTCTTTAGCGCCACATACTGGACACAGGAAGTGATATTTATCTCGTTCAGGCAGTGTCCAACGGTCATGAAAACTCAAAGCCAAGTCGACCGACTTGAGCCGCGGAGGTGCGGGTACCCGTTCAACACTGCTTGCAGCTCTAATGTTGTTCTATCTTATGTTAACTATAATAAAGTTTAACTAATGACTATGGTTTCCTTAGGCTTCAGTAATTATCAGGATACTCTTCAAACTGGCAGCATTATAAATTATATATTGTGATAAGTATCGGTATTGATCAATATGGAAAAAATTATCGTGATAATACTTTTTGCCATATCGCTTAGCCCTAAGGATTATATTAGAGCCGCTTAATGTGCAAGTCTGCCCATTCCAAGATCCCATGCAGTTTTCTAATAGAAAAATGTTGGTGTTGATGATGCTTTACATATTACATACAACAGGAGCTCCTCTGGGAATGGCTTTGTCACCTTTTTTATTCACCCTTTACACAGCTGATTGTAGGCATAGCCAGGCATCATGTCATCTTCAAAAACTGTTTACAATTCTGCCCTTATAGGACCAGACATATAGAGTACAGGTTGACATATTTGTCAGCTAGTGTGATGTTAATTACCTGAACCATCTGTAAGACGAAGAAGCTAGTTACTGACTTCAGAAAAAGAAAAAGGGGGCAGTCACCAGTTCTCTTGTTTCATCATACAAATATCTGGGGGTTCATATTGATATGAAATTAAACTGGTCAGAATATGTTAATGCTGTGTTGCAGGCACAATTCAGGTTGTCCCTCCCCGGAAATTTAAGTCATTTGATAGAAAACATTTAAAAGCTTCTTACTGACTAAGGTAGGTACAGGGTCAGCAAGTTTATGGCTGGTAGGCTTGGGCAGTATCTATTTTTTCATACTTTCATACCTTCCTGACATTTCACCGGGGTATACAGTATATGACAGTATTTGTGTAAAAAAAAAAGAACATAAAAGCTGAACTGCTGGTGATAGAAGTCATTGTAGCATGTATGACATTGTCTAGCCCACAGTGTTGTGTGTCTAATATGCAATTAGCCTACTTAGACAAGTCTTGCTGGGTTTAAATACTTATGGCCCATAGAATAATGAATAGGTAGGAAATAAGCATCATCAGGGTCCGAAATTAACACCCGCCAAGCGCCAAATGCAGGTAGATTTTCCGTTTTGGGAGTAAATCTCGGAAGGCTATCCGCCACACTGCCGGGTAAATGTTTGTACCAAAATAGTCATGTGATAAAACTATGCTGACTACTACGTGTTTTGGTGTCATTTACGGGCACGCTGCTTCTGTCCTCTGCTGTCTGTGTCTGAGTTTGACACACACACACACACACACACACACTACCACTACCATATGTGTTTTTACGCATGTGCAGTGAAACTGACAGTCTTGAGTTGTCGGTTTATTATTTTGGCTGGTAAAATATATGCTTAGCCGGTGGATCTTTTCATCTACCAGTCTCCTTGGCCGGTGAGTCAGTTTTGGTCACTGAGCGCCCTTCTTCCATAGATTCAGCATACCTTGCTGGAGGACCCGATTACACTTGTTGCCGCGGCGGATACCGACACATCAGTGGGCTGAACGGAGATGATGTGTGGATGATGGTGGCAGACTGGTGGCGCGTTCTGTGCACTGCAATACATCACCTCAATACAGCATCTCCGTATCAGTTTAATAGAAAGAGGAGCGTCTGTATTTTTGACGGTATTGAAAATCATACCTTTGGGATTTCTAAATACCCTGGTATACCGTAATACCTTGATACCGCTCTAGCCTAATGGCTGGTTCTATAATTGGGTAGACTCCTGATTCATTAAAGACTGTTATGGAGGAAAGAACCAAGAGGCGTTTAGACCAGACTTTAATTCGAAGGCCATCCTATTTGTTGATTTTTGGCTGGACTACAGAGGGCCACCCCTACAAATACAAAAGTCTGTCACTGAGTGGGTGAATGAGTGAGTGACTGAGTGAGAGATGAAGTTACACGATTGGTCAGTTGAGTGTTGGAGTTTCCTCATTGGCCATTGCTCTTTCATAACAAATTGGCGGGAACGTTAGTTGCGTAGCTACGAACACTATGAGTACAGGCGCCGCCCTCTAAAACTACCGCTAGCATTATGGGTGGATAGTGCCAATTTAAGGATTAACAGGAGAAGGAGCAGTCTACCCTTCCGTTGGCACCATACTGTGGGGAGTTTTGAATGGGATTGACTGGGACTGCAGACGAGAGACCGGCGGCGACATTAAGGTGAGTGGACGGAAGGAACGTCTACCGGCGGCGGCGTGACGGCCCACAAAGAAAAATTGTGGGGGGAAAGAAATTTGATTTGCCAGCCGCGGCCCACTTGATGTTGGAACAGCCCATATTATTGGGAGTTGCATTGTCCCAAATAAGCTACCTATAGCCACAGGTAGCCTGTTTGGGACTATGTCACCCAGTCAAAAACTGTCTCTGATTGGTCAGGAACAAAGCTTCTGATTGGTCGACAGACTCAACCCAAGCATCATGGGATTGCTAATGGACGGCTAACAACATCAATAGATGCTTGCAGCACGGAAAAATCAAATAATCACAGAAGACATTCAGTGTTGGATTGATTTTTACAAAGTCTCCAAAAAGACCCCGCTGTTCAAGGCTGGATTTCAAAGCTTCTGAAAGGGATACGATCGCACCAGAGCGCTAATTGTAACAGCTCAGCGGTAACGGTATGCTCTCCGGTCTCTGGCATGCAGCATTCTGGAGATATTTAGGATGTCGTATACGACACCGTCGACCCAGCAGTGTGTAGTTAACGTGGCTGACAGACTACACAAACTAGGACTACTACTGTTTCCTGTTTTTACAGCTTATCACACAGTCTATTGAAGTAACTGATCAAAAGAATGAATATATATTTCAAATCATGACACTCCAGTGCAGTTTTATCTTGGGGGGGGGTCTCATGGATCAGCACAGAGTTGATTGTGGCCTGTGGAATGTCGGCCCACTCCTCTTCCATGGCAGTGCGAAGTTGCTAGATATTGGCAGCGACTGGAACGCGCTGTTGCACACGCCAATCCAGAGCATCGTCCTCACCAGGGTCAAGACCCTGACCCTGAGCATGCCAATTTCATGCTCCCGCAAAACTTGAGACATCTGTGGCATTATGTTGTGTAATAAAACTGCACAATTATGTCTTTCATATGTTGTCTGCTGTGGGCTGTGTGACTTGTGCACCTTTTGTCATCGTGCATGGGCAACCAAATTGGGTTCTGCTCTGGGGATTAATAAACTTGTCTATCTATCCATGTATCGATAAAACAATACCTTTGACTGCACAAATCCCTTATAAATGTGTGTTAACCCTTTTCGTAAGAAAGCCAAGCAGTGTCAGACCTGTGAAGTCTGTTCAGGTGGATTCAGATCGACCACTGACCCACCCTCATATCGCTATTGTGTCACCAGGTGGTATGGCCAAGAGAAGGACTACAATGTCCTAGTCATGGACCTGCTTGGACCCAGTCTGGAGGACTTGTTCAACTTCTGCTCTCGCCGCTTCACCATGAAGACGGTCCTTATGCTGGCAGACCAGGTAGCTAACACTTACACACCCACCTCAATGCAATCTTCTAAAGCAGTAAACGTGCCAGAGGAACACACTTAATTACAAGTAGTAGAGTGGTGCCGCCCCTCAGCAAGAAGGTCCTGGTTCCAATCTGCTAGCCTTTGTCTGTCTGTGTGGAGCATGATCTCTGCTTGAGTTTCCTGTGGGTACTCCAGTTCCTTCCCACAGTCCAAAGGCATGCAGGTCTGGTAAATAGGCCTTTTCACAGCCTTGTCATATCAGGAAAGCACAGGTGTAACTCATGACATTAATAAGGGCTGTTTTGACTGTGATGTGTTGTGCATGTTTGCTTCATTTTCAACGAGTGTTGTTAATCAAACCTGTGTTTTTCCTGTTACAACACATCAAAGTGTCCTCTGTGGAAAAGATCTGTTAGTGACTTTAAATTGCCCATGTTTGTGAATGTCAGTGTGAACTCATCTGTCTGATGTCGCCCCTACATCCCTGGACAGGATAAGCTGTTTTGTTTGCAAGTTAAATTGATGGAACCATTTTCATTAAAATGTTAGCACATTTCAGTACGTCATGTAGAGAATCGGGAGAATGATAAATAACTTTGTGAAATATTTAACTGTGGCCTTCTTTTCATCTTCAGATGATCAGCAGAATTGAATATGTACACACAAAGAACTTCATCCACAGAGATATCAAACCAGACAACTTTCTTATGGGCATCGGCCGTCACTGTAACAAGGTAAGACCTGCCCAGATCACATACATACATACTGTAAGTATGGATTATTGAAGGTCTATATAGAGCTGTTGGCAGACAGCTGTGTGTCATGGTAGCCATGTTAACTCCACAGTCCTGATCCCTAGCTGATCTACAAATGTAGCTTTAGAAATGGTAATGATATCCTATCTACACTTACTACTTCTAAAAGAACCTTTTCATTGCTATGACTTGACCCACTGTCGCTGCTGTTTCAGAAAAACCTTGTAATTGGCACTTGGTCCATGGCATGTTTTTTTAAGCCTGCAAATGGTATCAAATGTCGTACTTTTATCACTTCTTTGAATGACGGCAACATTGCCTGGTCTCAACACAGCAACAACCAATAATTACCACCCTATATGAAAAATAATCTAAAAAGGGGAGAGGGCATAACTAGTACAATTAGTGGAAGATTTCTGAAAAATTAAAGTGCTACATTCATGGTGCAAAATCTTTTTCAAGGCTGCACTGCCGAGTTTTAAGTGAGGTTTCCACAGTTAATAATAGTACAAAGTAATACTCATTTATCATGCGTCACTCAAATGTAGGTAAATCTTGAAGAACAGATGTACATGATAATTGCAAGACCCCTAGTTAGCCAGTTATGGGTAATCAGAAATGCAAGCACAAAATGTATGTGACCTTGGAATTATAAGGTTTTCACATTCTAGGTGGCAAAACTGACATGCACCAAAGTTCTCCTTTAAAAAAAGTTCTCCTTTAAAATGACAGACACCCTTATAGCAAAGACTAGATGGGTAATAATTATTGATAGACACAGAAATTAATAAATTGACAATGAAAGAAATAAGTGATGAAATATATTACTGAAAAAAATAATTTCTTGGAGGCCTACCCCCAGCACCAGGGCTAACTCTAGCCTGAGGACTCTGCTCCAAGGTCTGCAGTTCTTCTTTCCAGTGAACCTATGGTCTGTTTCTGCTCCCCAATTTGCCTCCACTTTTTTCGCTTTCACAAGGTAGTATTATGACTGTCTGAGCCTGAGCTTTGAATGCTCTCTGTCATCAGTTAATGTCTGCTGAAGTACACAAGTTAGTGGTTAAACCTACACAAAGCCAGTTAGGAGCATGGTAGAGTTAGTGTAAGATTAGTAAAATGTTTAGCAGCTGGCAGCAAGAAAACAGGATGTATCTCAGATTTCTGCATATTAAAACTCCACCCATGATTGCACTGATCTCTTAAGTACTCACAGTAACTTCGTCTGTTGACGTTAGCTTAGCGAACTCCACTTACTACAGCAGTATGATCCCAAAATAAACAAAACAGATTTTGCTGTGATTTAATTGCAATAAACAGATCAAAAGGATGCCGAAATAACTACATCATGACGCTGATTTGTAAAAAGTCTGAATTTATGCTTTGTCAGGTCTGTGGGCAAGACAACAATCAAACAACTTTTAAAATGCTTGTTAGTGTTACACGGTATACCAATACTAGAAAGGTATCGCAATATCTTGCCATTAACAATGGTTTTTTAGGCTAGGTCTAGTCTACCTTCCATCCCGTGACTGTCCCAAAATTTACTTTACCTCTAATCAATTTTTTCTGTCCATGGGATGGTAGGACACCCTTAAGTTAGAGCCCTGAAACGTAATCGCCTGACGCCGGCAGCTTCGTCATCATCAGGGGACGGTTAGGAATTTGAAAATGCCAGCTATGTTATGAATTAACGCTACTTTAGCCGTGTTTCCACTAAGCAGTCCAATTCAGTTCGTTACACATTAGAACAGTTATTTTAGCGTTTCCATTGTCAAAAGTTGTGGATGGTTCCAATGGAACCACTCCATAGCGTACCCTTTTTTTCGCTACCCCTCTGTTGAGGTACCTAGCACACTGACCCGGTACTACAAGGTGGAGCTAGAAACGCTGCAGTCCGCTGATTGATCAACAGAATCTTCACTCTACCTTACATGCATAGGTGTACTGCTGCCGGAGCGAGGCTCCGGGACTTTTTTCCCCAAGTGAGGAAACAGAATATTAACAGTTCACATAATCCGGTTGAAATTCATAAACGGTTTATTAAGCCGTGAAGATCCGATCATCACTAAAGCGTATTTCATGTAAGAGAGCCAATAAAAACAAATGGAATGGTCGAAGTCGCCATATTGATATTTAAGGTGGGCTGAGTGATTCACGACGTCAACTCATGCAATGAGTAACATGCAAGAAAACGTTCCACCTTAAAAAGTTGCCGGTATAGCTGTCGGTGTAGCCTTTGATCGGCACAGTGAATTAAAGTATTTTTTTCTCCAGTCTACACCGAGCTCACGTTAACTAGTAAAGATGAAGAGGCAGAAAAACATCCTTTCATTTTAGAAACTTTTGCAACTTTTCCTTAGAATGGATGTTTTGAATGTGGCTTCATTTGCTCGGCACAAGTAAGTAAATTAAATCATCTGCTTAACGTTACGTGGTTGACACGCTATTACCCAGTAACAACCCCGCCTACATTTAAGAGTACTGTCTGTGGTGGAAACATAACACAGATCTAGGGTTTAGGTACTTTTGGGCAAGGGTACTATATACTGTACCAAAGGTACTATACCGAAGTGCTTAATGGAAACGCGGCTATAAATATCGATAGCAGCACCGTCTGTCCAGAAGCTTATCAATATTTCGGTACTGATCAATCAGGGACCGGTACCAATTTAGTACCGGTTCTCGATACCCATCCCTACTAATATTACTAGAAAATTCGTTCAGTAGAGGTGCATTGAGTCATTTGTGTGTAGTCTACTTTAGTGCACTACTGTAGTGTGCAGAGCCTGCACACTTATTACTTTTCCTGATATTTTACGTTTTTGCCATGGTATCATTTCAGTGTCAGTATTGAAATATTTGAGCAGGTATCGTAAGTGATAATTTTGATATCGTGACAACACTAATGCTTGTTTTCTGAATTAAGTTCTGATCAACACGTCGGCTGAATTAATCTGGCTTATATAAATAAACAGATTTTGCTGTGGTTTCATTGCAGTAAACGGATCAAAAGGATGCCGAAATAACTACATCATGATACCAATTTGTAAAAAGTTTTTGTCATGTCTGTCTGCAATATGACAAACAACTTTTAAAATGCTTGTTTTCTGAATGGAGTTTGGATCGATCTGTGCTAACATTGTAGTTGCTCCATCAACATTCAAAATAACGTCATCTAAATTCTGTATAAATATGAAGTACCATCATAGAGCTAACGTTGGCTAGTGTTGCATACTGTTAGCGTGGTAGCGGAGCTGAACAGAGAAAAGGCACTCGGGAGTGCACAAAACTGTCCCGAATCCTTTCCTTGGAAATCGGTCTATAGGCTGTTACAGGCTACTGAGAAAGTTGGGGAAGGTCTCATTTTTAAAGTTGTGTTACAGTCTGTTCACACATTGGCAACAAAAAACGATGATAAATGTTTAATACATGTAAATTGTTACGTATAGCCCCTTTAAACCTCAGTCACGGAGCAGTAAGGTGACACAGCAAAGAGGCAGAGCCTGATTGGTCCTCCTCTGTACATGCCGAACACTGATTGCAGGTAGAACCTTTATAGAACCAAGAGAATGAGTTTGGAGATAAATCCTTTTTCAAATTACAGGGCCAATAATGGATTAAATTAAATAAATATAACATTTTTGGAAAGAAATATCAGATAGAACCTTA
>NTHP01000797.1:55278-79798 GCA_003416845.1 Oplegnathus fasciatus | reverse complement strand
GACCCCCAAGTCTTTTCTGAGCCATGGTGTTGCCTGTCTGCACTGGCCTTTATTGTCACTGTCAGACATGATATTGAAGTTTCAACATCTCCACGTCAGGCTGTTTGTTGTACAGGGTTGATCTTTCCACGGTTGTCCTGACAGAAGAGAATCACAGTCATGTGGTTTCTTCTAGACTGATGGCCAGAATGATCATATCTGTACCACAAAGATTTAAAGTGGATTTTTTTTTTGCCTGTGTAGCTCCAGCCTTGGATGTACGGAAGGAGGTGCCTATCCTAGCTGTACAGGACACTGTTAGTTGTATCTAAGGGAGGAAACCATGTGGGTGCAACCAGAACCTGTTGTACTCATGCTAACTGTGACTGAAGGATAGAGGCTGTGTGATTTTGACCCCTGCCCCTCTACTGTCTGCCCTAGTGTTTAGACTCGTCAGTGGGGAAGAGGAAAAGAAGCTTGGCTGTTAGCTCTTCTCAGGACCCATCTTTCTCAGGATTAAACCAGGTGTGACCTTTACCACAACACCAGCTGCCTCACAACAGCAGTTGTCGCTTTGCAATCATACCTAACTACACTGGTTTAAAGTGAATCAGACCACCAGCACCCATCTTGCACTCATAATACCCAATGTATATAGTCCTCCACCCAGTGTTCACTTCACTAGAGTGGGAGAGGAAAGCAAACTTTCCATGCTATTGTCCCCATTTGTTGTAACAAGGGGTCCCAGGCCCTCTAATCGTGGCTCAAATAGCTTCTTACCTACATTAAAAGCCAATTCCTGTTGGCCTGAGAGTAGGCAAAGCATTTGTTCAAGTGCAATGCAATGATTCAGTCTAAAGTCATTCATATTAAACCTGATCTCAGAGCTAAGGTAGTATTGAACTTGATTTAACCTAGTCCTTATATTATTAGATAACAGGCTGGCTGACACTTTGAAGTGTGGCACCCAGAACGGATGTTTAATTGAATTAAAGCAGTATGCATCCCATCGAAAAGGAAGGACAGAAAAGCTCTCTAATGATGAGAATGTTATAAGATGACTTATATACAACTAATAATATAATACTTCCACGTAGACGGTACAACATAATAATTCTATATTAAAATGCATATATTTTATATCTATTTGCATGACTCCTTGCGTGAGATCCCAGCTGAGCTGGAAGCTGCATATTGGATCAGAAAAAAATGAGCAATTAATAAAATGTTTGGTGATAGCACAAAGCAAACAAACAGCAACACAAAAAGCACAATGTGCTCAGTCATTTAAAGCTATACAAACGATTAGAAAGAATCAGGTCAATCATAATATTCAAACTAACATGAACCCAGTTCTTTATGTAAAATGTGTGTCCAGTGTGTGAATACCACTCTTGAAAGTTGAATGTTTTTTAAGTAGGTGAATCACAGTCAAGCTACCATTTAAAGTCTCAAGATACTCATTAAGATACAAAGAGGAGCTTAGCTTCTGTGAAGCTGCTTCATCAGAGTCTAAGTAAATTGTCACTTTCCCTTGTTAGGAAAAAAAAGAAAACAGCTGCCAGCCTGCCTAAACCAAGGCATCATTTGAACTGCTTCATGTGAAAATGCTCAGACATAAGTGGTTTAAGAGTAGTTACTGATTACTGCCAGAATTGTTAAGAACTTTATTCATTAAAAAAAAATGAAATGTCCTTGTCCAGCTCAGCTTAACTTAAAGTCTAATTTTCCATGGGTGTCATAAGGGCATGTGACTCGCATTCATTTAGCATTAGCCCCACAGGCCTTTCATCAGACAGCTGGTTAGCAGTAAGCACCACAACACCTGCGCCTTTTTTTTTTTTTTTAAATTTTGGTGATAGTTGTGCGACAAACTTAACCAAAATATTTTCTTCCCGACAGTTCCTAAGACTATTCTCAGGCCAGTGTAATTATCACAAGCTTTACCAGGCATTGGCCTCTCACATTGGCTGCTGCTGCTTGTGCTTCTGCTGTCCAAACATGGATTGATTAGGTTCTTTTTTTATTTAATTGTATTTGTCTCAACCTGTAAAATATTAACTGGATTTCTGTTTGTAAAATAGCTTTTATTTTTATTTATTTAATTTCAATTTTATTGGTGTGGTGCATGATGAGTTGGTAAAATTGTGCAAGTGTACATTTAAAATGCACACAGGTAAACTTTTCCCTGAAGCAGACTGCATAAGAAGTAATGAGTAATTTGACAACTGTAGGCGGTAATGGACTGGCCAATATGGTGATGTACTTCAGGTGTACTGGGGAGGAGGTGCACCTAAAATCTCAGAAATGCAGCCTATTCACACCTGTAGTTTGTCTGAATTTCCAGATGCAATATGTGTAAACTGTTATTCCAGATTGTGGGTATGGTCACATTTGGTCATAGCATGTTCTAGTGTATACGGACAAGGAATTTCCATATATTATGCAAAGTGATAGTATAATGTTTGGTTTCCACGTTGTAGTAGCTTCAATGTGTGAAACACTTTTTCAATGGGGTTTCTCTATAATAGTGCATAGAGTAAATTCTGTTTCACTTCTGGTTGTGTTCCCTTTGACAGTACCTGTTAAGGTTGTGAATCAGTTTTTGTCTTGAAGTTGGGCTTTCTGCTTTAGTGTAGGATGTCACATCAATATTCTGTTGTCTAATGTAATGGCAATAGAAGCCCTGGTTCATCTGCACTGTTTACATTCATAAACAACAATGGTACATACTATTATCAGGACACTAAAATAAAACACTTTTGTGAGATGTTAACGTCATATGGGTCAAATTCAGGTTGATGATGAAAACAATCACTAAATGCACCAGTTCTAGAGATCTTGTTGACCTTATATTGACCAAGAACTGCTGTTTCTCCGGACCGTATTTACACCAGAAACGCATTGCTTTTCACAGTGACTGCTTTGGCAAACATTGACTAGCTATGGGTTATGGGCCAACAGGGCTTTTCCTTACTATCGAGGAAGTATACAGGTGAATAAGTGGACAAAGGACCACATGAAGGCAGAGCCTTCAGCCTGTCATTTTGGGCCCTGTTGACCTCCTGTTCTGCTGAAACAGAAACCCTTGCTACTGGTTCAACATTTAGCCTGGTTGTCTGGCTGTTTTAGCAGTTAGCACAGGCATGGTGAGGTTGGGATGGGTTTAATGTGTCTTTTTGGTCTGCTCGGTTGTGAAGTGTTCAACTTGTGCATGATCACTGAGCATACCTTGGATGTTTGCTGTCATTAAGCCATTAAAAATTACAGATTACATCTGTCACTTTAATGGACCCACATAACACAACCTCTAAAAATTACAGTGTAACTAAATGGCATAGTATTGTCAGAGGGTCCAGCAAAAGAACCGACTGATGAACTGCAGAGCTTTAGGAAAGCAGCTGCTTAAGTGGACCAGTAAGTCACCCAGTACATCGTAGGAAGTTGAAACTGGGTGCCCTGATGTTGAGTGGAGTGCGAAACTGAGCAACCTCACAGTCGATCATACAATTGATCAGCATAGTGCAAATTGTATTCCACTGCTGAATCTCTTCTATGCAGGAATGTGTTAATAACCATCTTTTATAGCCTTTGCACTAAACCGTTTTTTTCAGCCATTAAAAAAGGGCATTTAACTGCGTGTGGTCTCACAGCCTTATGAGAAGAATGTGTTGTAATGGAATAATAATAACTTTTATTTTTACAACATTTTAAAAGGTTCTTTACTGATTAAAAGAAAACCAAAACTCTCATATTGTACAATAATAAAGTGAAAGATAAACGCATCTGGAAGTTGGCTAGTTTTACTATGTTTAAGAGTGCTGTTGCTACATTGAATTTATGAGGTTATTTTTTAGGGACGCAGTTGTTATGGCACTTTTCCCCCTGTACATGTTAATGATGTCACCTCAATCAATGCAATGTTTTTGACATTCATGTTTTACAGCAGGACTAATTTTCTGTGTGTAAAATGAAGAAAATACGTTTATCTTATCTTCATGTCTGATTAACTTGGGGATTATTATCACTTCCCTGTGGAGTGTCACTGACAGATAACCGCCATGTGTTCTCTCCTTCTCTGTCAGTTGTTCCTTATTGACTTTGGTTTGGCGAAGAAGTACCGAGACAACCGAACACGACAGCACATTCCCTACAGAGAAGACAAGAACCTGACTGGCACAGCACGCTATGCCTCCATCAATGCACACCTGGGAATTGAACAGAGGTCTGTTCACACATTTGATATTTGATTGTCAAAGACTACTTTGAAAAATGACTTTCCTTTCTTTCTTTTTTAAAAGTCATTCTAGAAATCAAGTCAATAATTAAAATGTGTTTGGACTTTGGTATTTGAAAACATGGGAACTGGTTTCGAAGTTGAGCAGAGTAACCCAAGCAAGACTTGAGTTGGCATACAGAGGAATCTGTTGTCTTGCCAACACTGGTGCACCCAGCCTTTCACCAAATGTTTGAATTTCCATGACAGTAATGAATGAAATATCTACTATACATTATTTTGCATTATGTCAGAGAGGCAGTGATGCCATGCTTGTGTGCTCCACAACTTACATTATTGTTGTCTGCAGTCGCCGTGATGACATGGAGTCACTAGGCTACGTGCTGATGTACTTCAACAGAACCAGTCTGCCATGGCAGGGATTAAAGGTATGAAAATATAATTGACTGTGCCAGTGAATGGTCTTCATCCACCTCTATTCTCAAACTGTTTTTTTGTTTCTTGTGTGTTGCTTTTTGTTTTTCCTTTTTTTTCATTTTATTAGACACCTAAATCCACATTATAAACACATTGTGGCTTACAGTATGGTCTATGCTTTTTAGAGTTATGATGAGCAAGAAGTTTTTAAAGCCTTTGTAACTTAACTATGGTCAGTGGTCCATTTGACATGTCCAAGTCAAAAGCACATAGGGCAGTTATACTAGAGGGTTAGTGAGCTACAGAGCACTAGTGTAAGCTACTACAACAGCAGCTGGTGAGCTGTGGTGCCAACATGGTTGTTATGCTGCGGAAATAGTAACTCAGACATGGCATTTATGTTGCAAAAGCTAATGTCAGTGTTAGAGAGGGTATAAAAGGCCATTTCAGTGATAGTATGTTGCTAGAAGCATTGTTAATGTTTTTGTGTGTTTGTCAGGCTGCCACCAAGAAGCAGAAGTATGAGAAGATCTCGGAGAAGAAGATGTCCACCCCTGTTGAGGTCCTCTGTAAGGTAAGAACATGTTAAACAGGGACAGTGGTGAAAGTTATCTTAGTTCACATCCACACAACTCAATTGTATGAATGCATGTTCCCAGGGTTTCCCTGCAGAGTTTGCCATGTATCTGAACTACTGCCGTGGCTTGCGCTTTGAGGAGGCTCCAGACTACATGTACCTGCGCCAACTGTTCCGCATCCTCTTCAGGTAAACACACACACGTACTTAAGGAAAAAAGCCATTTTTACAGTGGCCTGTTTTGATACCAGCGCTGATTCAGGTCTCTCTTCTGTGTACTAATTATGACAAAACTAACACGTAAAATTACAAAATTTCAAAAAAAATTAAATTAACGTGTAAGAACAAGTTTGCAAAGTAGGACAGTCATTATAGGCTGCTCCAGTCCGTGACTCATGCTGGCTAAAATAATGACTGTCACCATCAATAACAGCTAATTAATGTTAATTCCACAAGTTTGACACAGTATTGTAGACTGTAGAGGAGTTTCTATTTTTGGTCATGGAGTTCATACTGCTTAACAGCCACTGTCCGCAACAGCCACATACTGTATATTCTTAGAGGTTCTGACATTTGTTTTTTCTCAGCAGTAGAGTAGAAAATTCAGTAGGACTGTTTCTGAATGCTCTAACAAAGCAAGCTACATTTAGCGCAGACTGATTTGTATGCCATCATCATATAGGAATGTGTTTCTTTTCTCCCTACTATTCTTTCCATCTTCCTTCCCTCTTCTTCTCTCCCATCTAACTTTGCCCTCCATCTTTTGCTTCTGTCCCGCTGCCGTTTTCCTGTTGTTCTTCCATGATCTGTTTCAAACAGCTGATTGTTGGGAATATTGTGTTGATAATTTGTCTCTGTGTGTTTTAGGACTCTGAACCACCAGTATGACTACACATTTGACTGGACCATGCTGAAACAGAAAGCAGCCCAGCAGGGGGCCTCATCCGGGGGCCAGGGCCAGCAGGCACAAACCCCCACAGGCAAGCAAACTGACAAACCCAAGCCTAACATGAAAGGTTAGTAGCAAACAGCCAAGCGACGTTTTTTACAGACACCAATTGCTCATATATTCATCCAGTATTGTATTTAGGACTATTAGATATTGTTTTACTCCTTAACCCACACCCCAGTGCCCCTTTTTTAAAAAGAGTAAAAACACCAAATTGGAAATCAAAAGCAAATAAAGCTTATTATTCCTGTTGGAATGATGAAGCCACACAGCATTATAAGTTTGAGGAGGCACCCTAAAAGAACAGAAAATCCAAAATAAAAGAATTTGACACAATTGGTCTGTCTTGCAGAAGCAAAGACGTCCTTGGGGAATTTGACTACTAACTTTGCTGCCATGCTATTCTGTTCCTTTGTTGGGGCTGTACAACGGGCTCTTTCCGTTGTGACACTGCTTTAATGCTGACCAACTCACTCTGATCACACACCTATGACTCTCCTGCAGTCTGTCTTGATTAACATTCCCTCTCCAAACTGGATAATGTTGAAAATATCCATTGTTTTTCCCTCCTTATTTAACACTTGTTTTCCTTTGCTATTTGACTGTGACATTAATGATCCACACCAGGGACACATTCAGCCCCGACAAAACGTTTATTTAAACAGAAATGGTGGTGCGTTGAATACCCTGTTGTGTTACGCAAGCGTTGGAACTATGGCAGCTGAGAAGGCCATTCTTTGCGTCGCTGCTGATTGGGTAACACCTCTGACACACCTACCAAATAAGAGAAAACGTACCTCAAAGCCTGTTGCACACCACTTCACATCGTTGCAAGGAAACATGTCGTTCAACCCGGAAACCGCAGCAAAACGGTGTGCACCGTTTTCAGATTGAATGTGCCCCTGGTATGAAGCAGATGGAGACCAGAGGGCTGTACTACGAAGCAAGTTCGAAACAGCCAGGCTTTCTTTGTGTTAGCTGGCTCGACAAAGCCTAAAACCCCAATCAGATAACGATTATCACGACGGTGGTTAACAACTTTCTCTGTTAACCCAGGCTTTCTTCTTCAGGCTCTGTGCGTGTTCCCATAAAATGGGGCGTTTGGTGCATCATTTGACTCTTGTTCCGCACAAAATGGGCCGATCGCGTGCTGCCTACTTCAGTCAGGAGGAACAGGTTGTTATAATGGAGAGCTGTGAAGAATATAAAAAAAATATTACAGCAAAAAGCAACAATGTTGCTGCAAATAAGGCAAGTTAACGTAAGTTAATATATTTATTTTACCACTCACTGCACTCGTCCCGTTTATTTCTAATGTGACAGCTGCACATTGTTGAGCTCTTAAACTTTAAACTTGATACAGCAGATTTAAACATACTGAAGAACTGCATTTAGATCTAACTCTGTCCCATAATGAAGGAGACATGGAAATCACTTTAGTTTTTGGCGAAATCAAAGTGAAATGAATTTTATTGACTGAATAGGCTATTATCTGTGATACGTAAATGGCAATACACTAATCAATTTTCTAATCGGTGTTCTATTAGCTGCAGTACCAGCAGTGTAAAACGGACTTGACAGCAAATCAGGACCAATCATAAAAACATAATCCTAAGTGTGTAGTTGCTGTGCCTTAATCATTCTTTTAGTGTGTGGATGATCTGCTGTGTAAAATTTAAAGTGTTAATATAGCAAACAGGGAAAAAAAGAGGACGTGCTTTTTATAGCCTACGGAGCCTACAAAGTCCCGTAAGAAAGTTATCTTGTGCGGACAAGACAGCCTAATAATTTAGGGGCTCCCTACAATCCCGTGTCTATGTGCAAGAACAGCAAGAATTTCATTGTATGACATTTCCAGGTGAAAATAAAACTTGATCAGCTGAGTTCTCTCCATTATATGGTGGCTGTGTGCTTCTGAAGTCGTGAGAGACTTTAAAGTAAATTATCTTGTGCGCACAAGATAGAAAATGTCACCTTTCGGGACTTTAGTGGCTCCGTAATAGCCGATTCAAATCCAAAACTCTAACTTAACCTCCCCCGGACCAGGTTATGTGTTCAGCATAAGTTACCATGGTGATCTAGCCAGGTTAAAAGACAGCCACCTTCGTGACACTGCAAACTCTGGCTTTAGGCTCAACATACCTCGCTAACTCATTAATCTCGCTTTGTAGTACACCCCTCAGGTGTGTGGCTCAGTAGGAACAACAGCCTGAGGAATATTGCATATCAGATATCTACGCTGCTAGGGGTGGGGTCGATTGGGTTTTGTCCAATCACGATCAAGAACTGGTCCTCTGTCCCTACCGTTTCATTAGATGTTGTGTTTTCTGTTTCTGTTGTATTGTCTATCATGTTCTTGTGTTTTCTGAGATGGGCCACCATCATTTTATCTGTTTCATAGATGATACAGGACTGAGCTTTGGAGATTGGTCAAGTCGTGAGTTGGAGTGTCAGTTGGCTTTACTAGTTGGCCAGGTAGTTTTTCCACTGGTGTTCTGCTGTTCAGTTTAGGCTTCAACAGGTCCACACAAAATAATAATAATAAAATGCATCTGACTTTTTCTCTAAAGTCATATTCTTGTTAATTTTCTCTTTACTTTCATTTCCAGTTCAGCAGGCAGTGACGGCAGTGGCGCAGGTCAACTTGCATTTTTTGCACTGCAACTCTTCATTTACATAGTTCAACTTGTAAAACTGATCTTTGACAGATGTTCAAATGAGACCCATTTCTAACCCATGTTCAAACCAAATGTGACTACTCTGAACCACCCTTAGTGACTATAACCGCATACTTCCTGCATCTTCTGTCACAGTTACAGCCACAATCATTTCTCTGCTGAAAGTCTTTTACTTTGTTGAGTTAGCCTCAACAGAATGCTAGTATAAAAACATTTGAAAGTCATCTTTAAGGAAAATATGACGGTGGTCCAGAAACTAAACAAGCACAATGAAAATGAAATTAGTTGTGCACAGTAGTGTACATAATTACATAAAGTAGATTTCAGGCTTTCCTTGTATGTGTACACATACCTGGCCAATAAAGCTGATTCTGATTGTGAGCTGATTCTGATTATGTCCTGTTGGTCCTGCCTGCTCTTGCCTTGTGATACAGTCTCACCATCTCTACAAGACTGCTACTTTGCTGGCAGCATCATGACAGGAGACATCTCGCCTGACAAAGAAAGGCTCATTAGTAGATGTTTTAGACATGTCCCATTTCACACTCTGTCCAATATTATCTATTTGCTGGCATGTGATGGTAATTTTTGTTTAAAAAAAGAGCATGACAATAAACGAAAAGTGAAACGTATAAAACCTTGACCTTACACCAATGTGTCTGTGTAGCTAGTCTGTTTTGTTAAGCTGAAGCATACATGTGAGGCTGGCAATAATGTGTACAATGTTGAAGAGAAGTGGGCAACCCTCAGTAGTATCAGTCCACCTTTAGAAACTTTTCAGTACCCTCTGACAAACTTAAGCAGCCACATTAATTTTAATTTTCGCTCCATTGCTTTGTCAGCACACAATTTCCATGTAAATAAGCAGTCAAAGGTCACACATTGAATTACTGATGCCGTTTTATCAACTTAACAGCGTCAATTTTACTGGACAATGTTGTGTGACAGTTTTTGTAGGTTTTTAAAGTTAATCCAGCTCTTTAGCATGGTTCAGTCATCAGGTTGTAGCACTGTTGGCTTCCATACAGACACTGTTCCAACACTGCTCCAATGCTCTATGGCAGATGTGTGGCAGTAGTCTTCAATTTAAGTTATTTTCAACAAATCCTGATTTTAAAAAAAGGAAAATATCTTTTTTGATTGTCATGAAGGGCTAGTGCCCATCGACTCTAAAAACCTGCTTGTAGCATTCATAATACCTATGCTGCCTATCTTGGTGAGGCTTTCCTGGTCGAGGTTAAATTAATAGTGTTGATACCAAAGCTGAAGTGTTTCAATCATAGTCTTAATGTATGCAGAACCCTTTTCATAGAGGTGCAACTATGTGCTAACCATCACACTTGGCATTTAACTTATATTGTAACCAGTCGCTTTTTCTAACCTCAGTATCGTTCTTTATTGGTGTTTGCCGAAATCTCTCAGAAATGGAAACCAACAGTAAGTTGAATCTGTGGTTTTTCCTCATAGTCAAACAGGAAATTAAGATGTTGCTATGGTAATGCCATTCCTGCTCAGCTTAATTAAATCTTGATTGATCCGAACCATTTCTAGGTTATATATCAAGTTTAGAGAAAAGGAAAAAAGCCTGGAGGAGGAAAAACATTAATGTAGGAAAATTTGTTTTAAATTGTTTATGCAGTTAATTGTGTCCCAGCTCTAAATCATTTTAGTAATATCCTATATTTCCATGTGACTCACTGCAAATGTTGGCATTTGTCACTTGGGGAATGACAAAGGTAGCATCTGTATAGTGATATATAGTATGCACATAACATCAGGTGAGATGCAGTCAGCAGATACTGCTGTGTTGAATGGATCTGTCAGTCAGCACTGCTGGTGAATTTTTTTTTTTTTCTGAGGGAAGAGTTGTGCAGTGCATTTAAAACAAATGGACACCTCACTGTGTGGAAGGTATTAGTCTCTACTAACTACATATTGTTATTATGGTTACTTAATTAAGTTAACATACAACGTTTCAGGCTCGTGCGTGTGTTCACAATGTCTCAGGGCAGACACAGTATCCCGTCTGATGTCTAATATATGGAACACACTCGGTTCTGCCTGTGGAGTACTGTTGTGTACGGATGCAGGTCTTACAAAGAGCACTGAGCTGTTGTGAGCTGCTGTGATCAGAGTCCATGCCATGTGCACGTTGCCTTCTGTATATCCATTGGACATGCAGTCATCTAACCACTTGACTTGATCTTTTTCCAAAAACTGCCTGTTAAACTACTGATGAGTTGTTCTCTATGCAGTATATCCATTGTGCTTATTTTATGACTGAGATGGACCAGTTTCGTTGGATATTGCTAACCACTAGGGGTGTAATGGTACGTGTATTCACCCCGAAGTGTTCGGTACGGGACGTTCAGTTCGGTATGCAACTTCCTCAGTTTGATATGCCCTGTGATCCAAACAATTACTGTCAAAATAGTGTCTTTATGTCATTACTCGCACGGTGGGACAGAAATTCTAGAGGAGTTTTACCCGGAAAGTTTTTGGCAGTGCACCACTTGTGGAAGGTGAGTCCTTCTCCCCACAGCGTTCAGGCAGCCTCTCACTGCAGATTCAGACCAAAGTAATAAGTGATGCTACAGAGTGTTTATGGCTGCAGATATGTGACCACACTCAGCAGTAGAGAATACAGGATTTAAGTATGTGATCGAAGTGCTTGAGCCCCGCTACAGTGAGCCTTCACACGTGCAAACCAAGGTTTGCCTTTTTGTTACATTTGATCCAGTTAGTTTTGGTTTCACTTTGCAATTATGCGAGCGCACTAAAGAACTATACATGACATACTTGCGTTCTGTCATCACCTACGTGAGCTGCGTCTCCCTGTACCTGTAACTGATTGGTTTGTAGACGGACATGCGCCTAACGGCGGCATCCTCTCATATCCTCTCTCTCTCTCATCTAACTGACTCTTTATAAAGCCGTCAGACCAAATGTGAATTAAACATTTGGTCTCCTCTTCCCATGGGCTATCGTGGTTCATTTTGTTTTGTTGCGGTGTTTTTCCTTTTTCTGGTTCTGACAATAGCCTGCCAGAACTTGCTGTCATTGGTCCGAAAGTCCGAACCATCCGAAACATGTTTTCACCCTAGAAACAAACCAAACCATGGTTCAATTTGATCTGGACTGAGACCACCTCTTTTCGTCGGACCAAGGTTCATCTGTTTGGTCCAAACCGTGGTCCAGGGGACGTTTCACACCTGTAATTTTGGTTCTGATCCAGCTAAAAAAGTAGGTGTGAAAGGCCCTTTAGTCAGTCTGTTGTGCTGCCCGGTATAGACCAGCACAAGCTTGAGTTCTTCAGGAGTTATCAACAGGCTAGAGTCTGACGATGGAGCATCACTGACATTTGTCTTAGTTATTTTTATTTTCCTTATTGACAATATGTCAGTATTTGAGTGTCTTAAAGATGTAGTCTACGATTCTAATCCAAAACAGTTTTTGTCAAATTCAGTGAATATCTCCTCATGGTCCGCTAGCTTTCCGTTCTGTGTGTGCGCTGACAAAAAAGTCAGGTATTCATACACAGTCCTGGCTCTGTAAACGGGAAACAGAGTGGCTCTGGTAGAGCCACCAACCCAGGTCGTCAAATACCGACGCTTTAGCTGTGTTTCCACGAAACACTTCAGTATGTCACAACTCATGCACAGCTAATGCTGTGCGTTACTCGTGCAAGTTTGAAGGAGCACTGAAGAGAGGGGTGTATTTGTTTACCTGTTGAGTTCAAATATCAACAAGCTTTCTCCAGAATCATAGACTACACCTTTAACTCTTGCGGTAAGAATTATGGCCTATGTGACACTGTTGATTGTTACATTTCTCAAATTAAATGATAAAAATGTTATTTTCTACATTTTTGTGTTTTCCCTGCTGTAAACGTACCGAAACGTGACCCCAAAACCAAGGTACATACTGAACCGTTACACCCCTACTAACCACTAAAGTTGTAGTGGAAGTGTAATTTTTTCTGAGCTGAAAGACTTGGGACACTTTCCTGGGGGAGAAGATGAGCTGATTGATCAGCTCCCACAGAGTGCTGAGAACACCGTAGTAATGAGTCAAAACCTTGTGATGTCCATGGTTCATCTGCCTTCATGTCGTGCAGTTTGTGCTAATGCTCACACACTTCTCCTATTTAAGTCCATGTTCCGTCAGGTAGCAGTCATGTATGATATGAAGTGAGTCTCACAGTTAAAGAGCCATTGTGATTAATGAATAAGCACAAACAAGGCAGTGTATTGTGATATGACAGAACACATAACCTGACCAAATAGTAGTGTGCAGGGTTTCCCTCTCTCTAAAAGTGTGAACTGTGTCTTTGCAGACTACATTGTGCTGTGGAAAACTTTATCTGGCTTTATCCTTTGGTGCATTTCCAGGAAGCGTTGTTCCTTCTGTGTTGAAGCATATGGCTTGAGCGGAGGTTTTGCAACTTGATGTTGTCTTAGAAAAATGTTAGGTGATCTTTATAAAATATTTGAAGATGTTTTATGCAACTGGACAGTGGAATGTAACTTCCTGATCACAAATACGAGACAAATACGGAGTATGAGTAGTGGCTGGTGAGAGAAACGGATTTCAAACTGGGACAAACTTAAAGAACTGTACATGGGTATGTCCTGCTTCCTGATTTTCCTATTCTTTACTGTACCATAGTTCCCACCTGCTTTCAGACACTAACCTGCTGGTGTGGCCGTTGAGCCAGCATCTCTGTCTGTCTGTCTGTCTGTGTCTCTGCCACCACTGTGCTAATGATGCGGCCTTTTGTCTTGTCTGTGTCTGTAGGTTTCTGAGTGGTCTCTGCCCAGAGCAGAGCTGCAGAAGCGTTGGTGACCAGGACCAACAAGTCTCTCTTCCTGGACAAGCGACAAACAGAAAGTCTGTGTCTCTCCTTCCATAATAACTATCTATGTAATGGAAATGTATAGATTTACACATGCCTTTGTCAGCTGTGTTATCTATATATTCATGTGTATATATAATAAAACTCTGCACTCCGAAAGAAAAGAAGATTGAAAAAGCAGGTTTTTTGGATGTGGAGGCTGTAGCCCCCTGCCCCCACCCCAGACACACACGCAAACACACACCCCTCCCCCATTCACCCCTGTCTCTGTCCTCCTTTCAGTGTTGACTTTTTGTAAGGTTTCTTTGGAAACTGAAGTTAAGAAGATAGTCAGCTGACCCTCTGTTTTTCTCTCCCAGTGGAAACATCTCAAAGCATCTCTTCCCCTCTTCACTCCTTCATTATTTCACTCCCTCCTTTTACCAAGCAAATGTTGAAACATGTAAACCTGAGAACTGTTCTCCCTTTTTGTTTCTGAAATAATTGAATGATGCAACCCTGGATGTTATTTACTAAAAAATCAAATGTTGGATTTTTTTTTCTTGTCTTTTTTTTGTTTTCCTACGGTAATTAGGAGTTTGCCTGTTGACAACATAAGCACCTGATGGAAACAGTCGATGGTAGAATGATACTCTGGCTCTCTCCCTTTCTCTTTAGAGCTCTGAATTATTATTAAATCTGTTGTAAAACCTATGGTCTTCTCCAAAAATACCAATAAAAACATGACATAACTCTGACCTCCAAGCACAAGTCATTATCAAGCACCTGCACAATGAAACCAGTCTGAGAGATGAAAATGTGTAGGATTTCTGTCTGAACAGCTGCTTGATCTTTTCAGGTGATACAAATGGCATTGTTAAATCCCCCATCTCCACACCATGAGCATTTTCTCTTCTTCCACTGCTGACCCGTGTTTTGTCCCTGAACAGTATTACACACTCATAGTACAGAAACCAACAAATTGGCCTTCTTAATTCTAGTTTAAGAATATCTTAAACATTTCATGTTAAACATGTAACATTCAGAAAATGCTTGTTAACAATGACACCTGTGGCCGTTAAGTCAGCTGCAGTCAACATCCTGTTGCTCTTTCTCACACATGCTCGTACTCCATAGGCGAGCCAGCATCGGTTTTCTGAATGGCGTTTGGATCGATCAGGGCTATGCTAACATTGTAGCTGCTCCAAAAGGCGCACGGTTAGGATTAGTTTCTGTATGTTCCTGTCTTAAGCGCAGTGACTCTGATCACTGTTCACAGTTACACAGTGCAGCTGTATGGTGACAAGTCCAGATGCTGAAAACACTGCTTGTGCTCATGTCTCCATTGTTGAATAATGTCTGTCAATAGATTCATATTGATCACATTCTCAAGTGATTATTTGATCAATAAATCATTAACAATCCTAGTAGATAATGTTCAGCCAAAGTAATATGTGACAGCAAAACATTTTTTACATTTTAATTAAGTTAAATGCAAAGTATTGTCTGTGATATCAGGCGATTGCAGTGGCCACATCATTTAAGGATATAGGCTGATGATATTCTAGATTTTTCTTGTTCTTAACTAATCCCACGTGCAGACTACCACCAAGTACTGTGTGTGCATCACAGGCTGATGTATCTTCTTCTGTGCCACAGAGCTCCTTTCTTTATAACCATGAACACACACACTGTCCTGCTGCCCCGAATACTCACAAAGGCACCAAATGTGGATTCATCTGCTGCTGAAAATAGTCCCCAATGCCATTTCACCATTTCCTCCTGTTTGAATAATGTTTGACATAAACAGTGAGCACCTGTTTTAGGAAATTACTGAGACTACTCTAAAAAAAATGCAAGTACAGAGCATTATCTTGTTGAAGGTACCTGTCTCCATAGTGGCACAAGATGCCCATGAATGAACCTGGTGTGTGTTGAAAGGTTATGCCCTGGCATCAGTGTCCACCTGCAGCTGTTAATGGACCCACTGTGACACAATGGGCCTCATGCAGGAAGCGAGATATGAAATTACCTCTTATTTTTGTTCGTATCCATGATTTGTTCATATTTTTTGTTCAAATATTCACTTTAGCCACGTTTCCATTAAGCACTTCGGTATAGTACCTTTGGTATAGTGTATATAGTACCCTTGCCAAAGGTACCTAAACCCAAGATCTGTGTTGCGTTTCCACCATAGACAGTACTCTTAAATGTAGGCGGGGTTGTTACTGGGTAATAGCGCGTCAACCAGGTAACGTTAAGCAGCTGATTTCATTTACTTACTTGTGCCGAGCAAATGAAGCCACATTCAAAACATCCATTCTAAGGAAAAGTTGCAAAAGTTTCTAAAATGAAAGGATGTTTTTCTGCCTTTTCATCTTTACTAGTCAACATTAGCTCGCTGTAGACTGGAGAAAAATATACTTTAATTCACTGTGCTGATCAAAGGCTACACCACCAGGTATACCGGCAACTTTGAAGGTGGAATGTTTTCTTGCATGTTACTCATTGCATGAGTTGACGTCGTGAATCACTCAGCCCACCTTAAATATCAATATGGCGACTTCGACCATTCCATTTGTTTTTATTGGCTCTCTTACATGAAACACGCTTCAGTGATGATCGGATCTTCACGGTTTAATAAACTGTTTATGAATTTCACCCAGATTATGTGAACTGGGAATATTCTGTTTCCTCACTGGGAAAAAAAGTCCCGGAGCCTCGCTCGCCCCGCTCGCTCACCTCGCTCCAGCAGCAGTACACCTCTGTAGGTCAGGTAGAGTGAAGATTCTGTTGACCAATCAGCGGACTGCAGCGTTTCTAGCTCCACCTTTTAGTACCAGGTCTGTGTGCTAGGTACCCCAACAGAGGGGTAACGAAAAAAGGGGACGGTATGGAGCGGTTCCATTGGTACCATCCACAACTTTTGACAATGGAAACGCAAAAATAACCGTTCTAATGTGTAACGAACCGAACTGAACTGAACCGGACTGCTTAGTGGAAACACGGCTTTTGTCCCCCTCATATTTCAATTCAAGCCTGTGCGATAGAGAAATTCAAGCTTGCGTCTCCTGGGATTTGCAGGTCAACATCCATTTCCTACATAAGCTCCTTTCACCTTCAGAAACAAGTGCAGACCACTGTAAAGCCAATGACACCAAGAACAGTTTAATATTCATTTAAATATGAAACGAACAAGCACACACACACTGAGGGTGTTACCCACCACTGTATTGTCTATTATCATTCCCACAATAACACAATCAGACAACATCTGCAACATCACTCCTACCCGCTCAGTATTTATTAACCTTGTTGGAACTGTGACATCACATCCTGTTTTGGGCCCTGGTGCCAGTGACAGTTTTGTTGATGAATATGATCAATATGAGTGCAGCTTCAGACCATCCTTGGTTTCCGTTGGGTGCACCTGCAGGCTTTTATTCTGCCGAGTGTAATAGATGTATACTTGCAGTGACAGGATGGTCGGCATTCACACTTCTGTGTATGTGCTGATGACATGAGTCAGGTCTAACCCTGACCTGATCATCGCTGTTAATGTCAGTTCCAATTAGTAAAAATGGAACTGATATATAGACAAGGATAAGCTCAAAATGCCATAATATGGTGTAAATTCCTATAAGGATTTTATTACTAATTTGCTAATTTACCATTTTTCAGTTGCAAATTGTTGCATCTTCAGCAACATGGATACTTATAGGTGTCACTTGTATACTGGTAGTTGATTCCCTGCCAGCCTTTGCTGGTCTAACTTCTATATTGACCAGTGTTTACAGAATTCCTTACTGCACGTTTGTGAAATTAACAATATACAGATTTATAAATCTATGAATCAAACAGGTCCCCAGCACAACCATATTCATCTAAAACTCTCACTTGCCTCGGAAATGAAAACAATATTGATTGTATAGATAGTGATCACCCCATTTCAACAGTACAGCTTAGATAATATGGCTGACCAGTGCATTTGTTCAAAATTGAGTGCTGCAAAATTGAATCAAATGCATGCCCAGCAATGAAGTTGCTTATTCAAATGTTAGCATGACGAGTAGGAACAGTTCTTCAACAGCAGAAGTGTCTTTTTCCTTCTTTACAGTTGTATATTCATACAGGATTAGCCATGAATTGGTTCAGTAGGTTCAAGGTGTAAGCATCATGAAACATTGTGTCAAGGGTCAAGGGGCATAACCAAGGACAAACTCATTAACAAGTGTTGTGCTTGTAAAAATAGATAACTGATGGAAACCAGAAAATAAGAAGTAGATAAAAAGTGAAATAGTGATATACAAAAGCTGCCTTGTGTTCACATAGTGCACAAAGTTGGCTGCCTCTGTATCTGCATACTGTATTGCAATGGAGTAAAAGTAAATGCATTTGATTGCAGTGCACACTGCAGCACAGCAACAGTCCGTGGTTTGAACACTGTTGATAGCTGGAGCTGATTTAAATAACCCTGATAACCCAGAAATAACCCTAATCCTGTTCAAAACATACTGCTGTTTACTGGTATTTCCAAACCTGTTGGGTCACTCACGTATAATACATTACATTACACAATACTACTACTACTTTCACAATGTAGCCAGTCGCAGTGCAGCATCCAGCAAGTCCTCCAGATTCAACCATAAGGTATTCTAGAAGGACACATACGAGTGTGATGTAACACTGCTGTCACCGTTTGTCAGTGCCGGGACGCTCTGCTTAAGGTTTGGCCATGGTCACATTAATGAACACTTGGCTAAGGTTAGGGAACCCGGACCGTGGCCATGGTTAAAAGAAACCAGTGTTGACTGTCGGTAGGGAATGTGTCTCCTGTATCCCATCCATCCCGATCTCTTCACTGCTCTATACTAACGGCACACTACTATCTTACACCCGTCACAAAGTGGCGCACAGTTGTCGGTGCTGGTTTCCGACTGACGCAGTTGTCATTTTCATGCCCAGCACCCACGTTGTGTAAGTAGCAAATGCACTCGCTCCCATCTGTGCACCTATGGGCGTGTTGGTCTTAAAATGAGGTGTGGTCAGGCGCATTATTGGGGCATTGCTATCTTGAGGCAGCAGAAAGCGATTGCAGCATTGACCAACAAAAACCTGGTCTAAAGTCAAATGGCGCAGTATTTTCCTGCTATTTAAAGAGTAACTAAATCCCCAAACCACTTTTTTCAGCTGAAAACCAGTCTCTATGGGCAGCAGAGGCTGAGACATCCTGACTTTGCTGCCTGAAAAGAACTAGTTTGTACGACTTGTCACGTTTAAAGGCAGCTGTTCAGAAGGGCCACAAGGTGGAGTAAAAAGCATCTGTTACGGAGAGGGGCAAGACGCGATAATCATTTAAAGTGGCAATAGACAACTTTTCAACTCCGGCGTCGGGGTGGAGGGGATGTAGGAGAAAAAACGCGAGTTTATACATCCATTTAGTCTATAATGGAGACATGAAAGCAGATGGAAATTCTTTAGTATGTGTTGAAAAAGGCAAACTGGGTTGCTATGTTATTTTATGTTTTTACAAAATGAAAGAAACTGCGCAACGGAGATGGTGATAACATATTTTCTGTCCGTTGATTTTCATATGAACAAGTAGATCGATCTGACTGGATCGATCCAGTCACGGTCTCCGGTGCCAGCCTGACTGGTAACGTTATTCTGGTAATGTTCCAGTAACGTTATTCTATGGCTGCAGGGCTGGTAGCTAACAGGAAGAAAGCCCTCTAGAAATCGAAAGACAAGTTTATTCAGGTAGTATACTCAATGCAACTAAAACGTAGCATACGCCGTAGAGTGTGCTGTAAATCAAGCCTTTATTTTCCCGGGAGATCGTACCCAGTGGCAGACAGAATTGCATAGAGAAAGCAGAGGCTTATAGGGAACCAGTCTAAACGCTGATGGTGTCATTATTCCATAGCCATTACATTGTGCAACATTTACTTCATAATGATAATTTAAAGCAAAAAACTTGTCTATTGCCACTTTAAATATGAGGATAACAGCGCACACATTCTGCACACTTTACATAGCCTATGGTGAAACCAGGGGTCTGAAACGGATCACATACAGGGAACAGGAAGACTGCTGGACTGACTTCCTGTATCTCCTGACACATGACTCAAGTTACAACTTCCACTCCCAAAGTACATTACTAATGCTACAGAATTTTCATAAGATAATAATAATACATATATTATAAATGTAAACCCACTGCATCGAAATAACTCTTTTGAAGCCAACTGGTGAAAATATGAATTGTAAGTAACGAAAACATCACTAGCACAGATTTTGTGTGGCTGAAATCCATTGTACTGAATAGCACCCAGTGTGTTCAGTGAAGTGCACTGAGCAACATATTACATCAGTTTCTCCTTGTAAATGCACAGAGCAGAGATCTGCTGAACAACAGAGCAGGCAGTCCTGACAGCATGACAGCCATGGCAGAATGTATACTTTGTGTGTGAGCTGTAGCAGCACTGCCACGCTCTAATGGAATGGAATGGAATGTGTATTGTGAAAGGTAAGCACCTGTGGAAACCAGTAGAACCTGTGAAGCCACACCTTCAAAGTGGTCGTGAGTTTTGGGAAGAGTCACATTCGTCCTTAGTTCTTCAGCCCAGCGTTGAACTCGAAGCTTCACTAAACCCTGGCAGGGTTGGCCATAGCTCTGCTCTGAGTGTGATTATCCTCTCCTCTCATGAGAGCCTGAGGAGACTTGACACATGCAGGTGTAAAGTAACACAGTGGCCCTCATTTATCAATCTAACGTAGAAACCAGCGCAGATCCAAGTGCGGAAATCAGGTTCACGTGTGATTCATGAAACATTCGTATCTCACCAATCCCAGAGTAAGAATGATTGCAGACATTGATAAATGTGGCAGCTGAAAATTCGTCATTTAAATATCACGCCCCTATATATTCTCTGTTTAGACGCCTTGCCCCTAGAGTTTATGACATAGAGATAGAAACGCTAACGTCACAAGTTCAATTAAACCAACTAATTTCATTTGGCAGCCTGACAAGTGGCATCAAAGGAAGTCAGAAGTACGCTGTATGGAATTAAATCACTGCTGCAGTCACCAGCGTTGCCATGGTCAATCTACCTCCAGCTGAGGTTCGAATATTTAATTTATACATCCGTGATATGTATAGTTTAGAAATTAATCTTACATCAAAAACTGTTAAATTGTAAAACCTGTATATTGCAAACAATTTGAAAATACCTATTTATGTTAGGGATACATGACACATAGTCGATGCCTTTACAAAGTAGATATTTTGCCATAGGCTACATATTTTTAAATGATGAATATGTGTCTGTATATGCTTAGATGCCAGACAGAATGGTCTTAACAATTCTCCGACTGCCAGATTTACTATGCTGCATCACAAGTCCTCGCTGACTCGAAAACTTGTGCAAGTTGAGACTTGACGTGAGATTTGATCGTAGCCTCGTATTATTTATAGGAGAAGAAATGTCATCTTTTCATCACTCTGAAAACCGAATATTTTGTAATAATCTCAGCCCTTAAAGCTGAGCCAAACCTTCACGGAATAGGCTGTAATTGTGTTGTTATTGGACCAAACTACAAGGTAAAGTCACCCTGGTACTACACAAGATATAAACAATAAAGGGACCTGCTCATCATGACATTGCTCTACTGCACCATGAGTGAGCACAACCCACTGTTTTGGTCAAACAATGAAAGCACATTTCTGCTGACTGCACAACATGGGGATGCATATTGACAGGTGGTGATGTTAAAAGATAGCAATAGACCAGAGAGGCTGATGTAAACAATGCAGCCTTCACAACAGGGGCGTTTCCAGGACTTGAGGACATTGGGGGCTTAGGCCAGACCTCTAGGAGAGTCCGGGGGGATTCTCCCCCAGGGAATATCTTTTGATAAACAAGCTCTATTTGATGCTTTTTTTATGCACTCTGGCACCTTATTTACATTCAAAGTACATGTCTTAGTAACTCAAAAACTGTCAAGATTAATTCTGAATTGTGGTGTTAAAAATGTTAGTAGTTGTTAGTAATCAGTATTAGTATTGAGTAGAAACAGAATACTTCACAACTGCCATCATTAATATATTGTATTTATGTCAACCTTAGTTTATTGGAACTCACACACACACACACACACACACACACACAGACACAATTTTGAGATAGGCCTACAGTGTAGTGTGTGCACTGTCTGTCTTCTCTCTCTTCATCATCTGCTGCTGTCTCTCTCTTCTCTCTTCATCATCTGCTGCTGTCTCTCTCTTCTCTCTCTCTCTTCATCATCTGCTGCTGTCTCTCTCTCTTCATCATCTGCTGCTGTCTCTTCTCTCTGTATCTTCATCATCTGCTGCTGTCTCTCTCTTCTCTCTCTCTTCATCACCTGCTGCTGTCTCTCTCTCTTCTCTCTCTCTCTCTCTCGCCATTATCAGCTGATGTCCCTCTCTCTTCTCTCTCTCTCTCCATCATCTGCCATCTGTGTGTCTGTCTGTCTGTATCTCTCTACCGTTTCAATTCGTGTTGGAGCCACACCGTAATGTAAAGTAAGTTATATGCAAGATGAGGTTTGTAAAATTAGCAAACTTTAGAATTAGAAGTTTGATTTATTTACAAGAAAATCCTGCTAAAGGAAAATGACAGTATGCTGTGGGATCAGACTAGTACAGCCCACAAGCTAAACAACGGCACCTACAATCAAGATGAAGAGAAATGTTCTTTATATTATAAGTAAACAAGCAGTTTCAAACACTTCTTACTCTTCCTTCTCTTTTGGAAAACTCCAAAAAGATTTTTTTTCCCACCTGGACATGTACACTTTGCTATTTCTCCTCTGCTCTTCCTGCTGTCAAGCTACAGCACACACACATGCAGAGTTAGTTTAGAGACCTGCATTTATTTTGACAGACTGTTATGTTACATTACGTTACATTACTAGGGCTGTAATGCATTGGAATGACAGATGAATAGATCCGGGGCTATTTTTTTATTATTCTTATTTTTGTAAAAATACATATTCTTTGGAGATCCGGGGTCCGGAGCTATTCATAAAACATTCGGGGCTGTAGCCTCAGATGCCCAGGCCTAACGACGCCACTGCTTCACAACATATGAAGTAGGAGGTATATTCACATTATCCAAACTTGGAGCAGCCAGTCTGGTCCTGATCTGATCCTGATCTGGTCCTTTGCTCTGTGTGAGAAACAGCAGAGGAAACATCATTCAAACAGAAAAACTCTGTCCTCAGACTGAGTGCACCCTGTGTGTCTATCCTAACAACTGATACCTGATCAGCCAAGCAGGGAACAGCTCAGAGAACTCCTGCGTCCTGTTGATGTCACTGGTCTGAAGAGTGGTGATCAATCAGCTGATCAATTCTACAGCCCCCTGGTGTGTGTGTGTGTTTTCAGCCGACACAGCAGATGCAGTTACAGGGAGCAGCAGACTTTGACCACAGCGTGGAGGCGCCGGTCAGTATGGCCGTGTGAGGGAGCTTTACTCACTCCCTCACCAGTCAGGTGAAAAGCTCCTTTATTTATTAGTTTAGTTGACTATGTGATTTTGGTTTGGTGATGTGTTTATCAGCTAAACTTAGGATCCACTTTAGTTGATTAATACATTTGCTTCATTTAGTATGTTTTTATTCAAGTATTTGTGTCATTGTTTCTTGTTTGCTTTGATTTCTAATCATTGCTCTCTCCGAGGTCCACTTCCTGGTTGAGGATGGTGCTCTCATGAACACGCGCACATGAATGCTCCTTGCTCCACCAGGTGTTGGCAATGTGGACTGTACCAAATGGGACTTTGGGAAGGGGGAGGTAGCAATGGGGTTTCTTTTCGTATTTTGTCTCCAGTGACCGAAAATGGGGCCTAAGCCAAAAGTCCTATGACCAAATGACCCATACCAGGAGGAGAGGCAGGAGGAAGGAGCTGCAGGGGCACAGTCTCAACCTGAAGAATTCCTGAGGGTGTGGATGCACTTCAATGTTGCAGCAGTGCCTCCAGTTCCAGAGGACGCTCACAACTAGAGACTCAATTAAGCAAGAACAAAGATGGCACCAAATGCAAATTCAAATGAACAATATCCGAGATGAGGTGGAAAGACGAGCAGAGGAGCCGGGTCCCCCACCCCAGCCACAACCAGTGATTCCAGGGGAGGAGGCCCTCATTCCTCAGCCACCTGCCCACAGGGAGCCAGCGGGAAGGATTTGGACTCTGTCTGCTGTCCCACGGCTGGAAGAAGGTGATGACATTGAACAGTACCTGACGACATTTGAGCGGCTTGCAGCAGCATACCAATGGCCAGAGGAAGACTGGGCAGTGAGGCTGGTTCCCTACCTCGCTGGAAAGGCTTGGAGTGCCTATGTGACCATGGCAGCTGTGGATACCTTAGACTACCAGAAGGTAAAAGAAGCCATTCTGGCCAAATATGAGATAAATGAAGAGGTATACCAGCAGAGGTTCCGAGAAGCGGAAGAGCAAGGAACAGGTTGCTGAAATCTTGGAGCAGTTTTACAGATGTCTGTCACTAGAGGTCAGAGTGTGGGTACAGGAGCATGCACCCGGGCCCGCCCAGAAAGCCGCCCAGCTGGTGGAGGCCTTCCTAGCTGCCAGACGGGGACCCAAGACCTACCGTTACGAAGCCCAACCCAGGACCACAGTAGCATGGGGTAAGTCTGTCGACTCTGGTGTCGGTGGTGGTCCTTCAGGGTCTAGAGATTCAATTCAATTCAATTCAATTTTATTTATATAGCGCCAAATTACAACAAAAGTCATCTCATGACACTGTACATATAGAGCAGGTCTAGACCGTACTCTTAATAATGTTATTT
>NTHP01000797.1:17574-28431 GCA_003416845.1 Oplegnathus fasciatus | reverse complement strand
GTAGGTGGTGTTACGACTTTGACTGAATATTGGCATGTAGATGTCTTCAGGCTGGGACTCTTATCAAACTTGTGAAGTTTGGGGCAGATTGGACAATGTATATTTGAGTTACCACAACTTGGTATTTCATGGCAAAACGCGCAAAATGGCCGCCATGCCACGGCCACACTATTTCACGATCTACAAAGATTAGCACAACTTTTCATCGCGAAGGTCTTAAGATTGCACTGGCCAAATTTGAAGTTGATCTGATGAATTCTCTAGGAGTCTTGAGATGTTACATACGAATACCAAATTTTGTGCATGCAGGTGAAACGTACAGCTAGGGCTACTTCATTGAAATTTTGCAGGGGGAGCTATCAAGCCAATTTGCCACACCCAACCCAATGACCCTTATCAAATCAAAAGTTTTACCACTTGTGATGTGTGTGCCAAATTTCTTGAGTTTAAGAGTATCCCTAGCCTCTCAAAAACAGCTTCCTGTTTCATGGTGAAACATCAAAATTCATGCGATGCCATGCCCACGCCGTTTGATGATCGACCACGATTAGCAAAACTTTTTATCATGAATGTCTTGAGATTACACTGGCAAGATTTGAAGTTGATCTGATAATTCTGTAGGAGGAGTTTGTTAAAGTATGAAGCCTGTAAGTGGTTTCGTGGCGAAACATGGAAATTTGACACCTCGCCACGCCCACGCCATTCAACGATCTACAACGAATAGCACAACTTTTCATCATGAAGGTCTTCAGATTCCACTGTCCAAAATTCAAGTTGATCTGATGAATTCTCTAGGAGTAGTTCGTAAAAGTATGAAACCTATCAATGGCCAAAAATACAGCAAAATTTGACATTAGATTCAAAATGGCCAACTTCCTGTTGGGTTTAGCTCATGGCACCAAGAGACTTTTTTTTAAGTCTTGGAATGTTACATGTGCCTACCAAATTTTGTATATCTAGGAAAATTGTACAGTGAAGGCTACTTCGTTGAAATTTTGTAGGGGGCGCTATCAAGCCAATTTGCCACACCCAATTCTGAGAACCATATCAGATGTCTATTTTTATCGCTTGTGATGTGTGTGCCAAGTTTCGTGCATTTTTGAGCATCGTTAGCCCCTCAAAAACAACTTCTTGTTTCATGGCAAATAATGCGTCGCCATGGCAACAGCATTCAATGAAAACTCACAATCTTCACAATAAAGCATCACCAAGGTCTTAAGGTTTTACTGACCAAATTTGAAGTGGGTATGAGTAAGCTGCTAGGAGTAGTACGTTATGTTATAGCGCCTGTAACTTCCTGTCGCCAGTAGGTGGCGCTATGACTATGACTCAATTTTGGCATGTCGATGTCTTCAAGCCTGGACTCTTGTACAGCATGTGAATTTTGGGGTAGATTTGACCGTGTACAGCCGAGTTACAACCGCTTGTAGTTTCATGGCGAGACATCGAAATTCGCCGCNTCATTTGTAGACCACACCATGTAAATTTCATGTAAATCGGATGATCTTTGTCACATAAGGCTGACTTCCTGCTGTCAGTAGGTGGTGTTACGACTTTGACTGAATATTGGCATGTAGATGTCTTCAGGCTGGGACTCTTATCAAACTTGTGAAGTTTGGGGCAGATTGGACAATGTATATTTGAGTTACCACAACTTGGTATTTCATGGCAAAACGCGCAAAATGGCCGCCATGCCACGGCCACACTATTTCACGATCTACAAAGATTAGCACAACTTTTCATCGCGAAGGTCTTAAGATTGCACTGGCCAAATTTGAAGTTGATCTGATGAATTCTCTAGGAGTCTTGAGATGTTACATACGAATACCAAATTTTGTGCATGCAGGTGAAACGTACAGCTAGGGCTACTTCATTGAAATTTTGCAGGGGGAGCTATCAAGCCAATTTGCCACACCCAACCCAATGACCCTTATCAAATCAAAAGTTTTACCACTTGTGATGTGTGTGCCAAATTTCTTGAGTTTAAGAGTATCCCTAGCCTCTCAAAAACAGCTTCCTGTTTCATGGTGAAACATCAAAATTCATGCGATGCCATGCCCACGCCGTTTGATGATCGACCACGATTAGCAAAACTTTTTATCATGAATGTCTTGAGATTACACTGGCAAGATTTGAAGTTGATCTGATAATTCTGTAGGAGGAGTTTGTTAAAGTATGAAGCCTGTAAGTGGTTTCGTGGCGAAACATGGAAATTTGACACCTCGCCACGCCCACGCCATTCAACGATCTACAACGAATAGCACAACTTTTCATCATGAAGGTCTTCAGATTCCACTGTCCAAAATTCAAGTTGATCTGATGAATTCTCTAGGAGTAGTTCGTAAAAGTATGAAACCTATCAATGGCCAAAAATACAGCAAAATTTGACATTAGATTCAAAATGGCCAACTTCCTGTTGGGTTTAGCTCATGGCACCAAGAGACTTTTTTTTAAGTCTTGGAATGTTACATGTGCCTACCAAATTTTGTATATCTAGGAAAATTGTACAGTGAAGGCTACTTCGTTGAAATTTTGTAGGGGGCGCTATCAAGCCAATTTGCCACACCCAATTCTGAGAACCATATCAGATGTCTATTTTTATCGCTTGTGATGTGTGTGCCAAGTTTCGTGCATTTTTGAGCATCGTTAGCCCCTCAAAAACAACTTCTTGTTTCATGGCAAATAATGCGTCGCCATGGCAACAGCATTCAATGAAAACTCACAATCTTCACAATAAAGCATCACCAAGGTCTTAAGGTTTTACTGACCAAATTTGAAGTGGGTATGAGTAAGCTGCTAGGAGTAGTACGTTATGTTATAGCGCCTGTAACTTCCTGTCGCCAGTAGGTGGCGCTATGACTATGACTCAATTTTGGCATGTCGATGTCTTCAAGCCTGGACTCTTGTACAGCATGTGAATTTTGGGGTAGATTTGACCGTGTACAGCCGAGTTACAACCGCTTGTAGTTTCATGGCGAGACATCGAAATTCGCCGCGCCGCCACGGTAACACCATTTGATGAAAACTCACAATCTTCATAATAAAGCATCATCAAGGTGTTATGGCTTTTCTGCGCTATGACTACGACTGAATATTGGCATGTAGATGTGTGCAGGCCGGGAGTCTTATCAAACGTGAAGTTTGGGGCAGATTGGACACTGTACCTTAGAATTACAACAACTTGATGTTTCATGGCGAAACATGCAAAATGGTCGCCTCGCCACATCCACGCCGTTCAACGATCTACAACGATTAGCACAACTTTTCATCACGAAGGTCTTAAGATTGCACTGGCCAAATTTGAAGCTGATCTCATTAATTCTCTAGGAGGAGGAGGACAAAATTCAAAATGGCTGACTTCCTGTTGGGTTTAGGGCATGGCTCCAAGAGGCTTTTTTGTACGTCTGGACATGACACATATGCCTGCCAAATTTCAGCCATGTAGGCGAAACTAAGCGGTTGGTTTTCGACTGTAGGGGGCGCTGTCGAGCCAATTTGCCACACCCAACAGTGACGTTCACGCCAAGTTTGATGCGTCTTGGAGCATGCCTTGACCCTCAAAAATTAGCTCAATGACTAAAATAAATAAATAATAATAATAATATTAATAATGATAATAATAACTCCTTGCAATACAATAGGGTCCTCGCACCCTTCGGTGCTCGGGCCCTAATAAAACTAATAACCAAACACAAGCAGACTAGGGGAAGGGATGCAAAAGAGTTCACAGAAAAAACGATTCACTTGTGGTACAATATACCCCGTACTTACCCTGCTGCAACCGCCCCTCACAATAATGTTTTCAATGAATACAGTCCTACATAAATACACTCTCAACACTCACTGAGCAGAGTGGCAACTAGTTTTAGCAACAGCTATGGCAATAACCCAACGGCGTTAAGCAGGGCAGCTAACTCAAACAGCCCCAGCCAACCAGCAACTAAATGAAAACAAAAACAGGCAAAACTGAAACTAGATGAAAGCAGATAAGGGCAAAACAAAATCAAAACAAAACTACAACTAAAGCAGGCGAAATGCTGAGTAACTAAAAGCAAAACTACAACTAAAGCAGGCGAAACTAAAGGCAAAATAAAACAAAACAAAGCAAGGCAAACAAGGCAGCAGTGGCAATTAGTCTGCGATCTCCCAGTGTCTGCTACCTCTGCATGCCGACAGAGGCATACGCACACACACAGGCAACGCCGGACTACACGGAGGACTGGAATGTCAGCTTGAGCACCGGGAATGGAATGGGAAGCTCACAGCAACGGAAGAGGAAGAGTGAAGCTACTGAGTGGCATTTATCCTCGGCATGTGACGATGAAGCCGAGGTCACTGGCCAGACCACACACACACACACACTAAGGGGAGTGCCTTTTTAACCAGCCAGTTACATTCTTAAAGATGAGGACAATGATCCCATCAAATTCCGTGTTGGTGTTCGGGCCCTAATTATTTGGGTACTAAGTCTATCCTCCTCTAACAAAACAAAACCCCCCTTCTACTTCTACCACACTTGGTTCAGCCCTCTGCCAACCCTCCAGAAAGCAGACTGGATTCCTCCACTCTCGGTTTCACGTATGTGAGTCTGATACTGGCATTTACAAGTGGAGTGAACAGGTGTAGGGAAAAACAACACGTTTCTTAATAAACTTTACAAATGGACTTGTGTTTTCCTTTTGTATCAAGCAACAAAAAAGTTGCAGCATGACGTGTCGGAGGTAATTTGCCTTACTTGACTTCGCACGTCCTACAATGTGACTAATGCACACGCGCACATCACAATGTCAATGTTGAAACGATTTATCATGCAGCCCTAGTATTAAGATTATAATTAGTGCAAGTAGCCACATTTAATTGGTACAGTACTGTCATAAACAAGAAGGGCAATTCCAAGACACTCTAAACCCTGACAAAGGCCTTTGGGCTGGTTACATGTACTGTAACTGAAAAACATGGAACATGTAGGTTTCTGTACTGCTGCTAATTCTGGCTGCTAAAGGCTGCAGCTGGTGAAAAATCTAGATGTGGAACATGCAAACGCTCTCCCCTCCCTCAACAATATCACTGAAATTCAGCAGGACTGCAGTGGAGTTGCTCAGTAGCCAACAGCAGATGAAGGGAAACCTCCAACTGTCACTGCAGGAATGTAAGGCTTGCTGTAAAAAATAACACTGGCAATGCATATTCATTTGTTATGAGAATTTTTCACTTATGATTTTCTCGTTAACACATCAAAGATGTGAAAATGGCGTTTCATTCAAACAAGTTTTTTGAAAAACAATCAAAAAAAAACAAGAGAAGGAGCCAAAGCATCAAAACGCATCATCCCATCCTTCATGGTACATTCAAGGGCTCCAGGTAAGAGATATCTCAAGAATGTCTATACTGAGGTTCACTCTGGGGCCTCCAAGAGGGTCAAACTGCTTGTGAAGTTTTTGAGTGTGCACATTGTCCAGAGTGAAGTGACTTGAGGCACTTGCACTCACTCAGACCAGTCAATATCAGGGGGCTGTCCTCCAGCAGCAGCATCGTCCCTAGTAACTGCAGCATCAGCCTCTCTTGCTAGAGCAGCACGGCCTCCACCCATTACTCCTGTTACTGCAGTGCTGTCTGTTTCCCCACCAACTCAGTTCGTTGTAAGCGTCTACTATACCGTGTCTCTCAGGGAAACTGAAGAGGTGGTAGTACACGTTGATCACTCTGCGCCACACATCTCCCCAGAGTCTCTCAATGCGCTGATTGTGTGCGCTTGTTCCTCTTATGGCACTGCCTCTACCAGAACCTCGGAAGACATCCATCATTAGACAAACGTCATTGTTCTCACCACCATGGTCTGTCCTTACTCTCGAGGGGACTCCATATTTGGCCACTGCGCTCAAGAAGCAGTTCAGCACAGTGCTGCTGCAGTTATTGTTTTAGGCATGGAGGAACACAATAAGGCGGCTGTAGCCATCTATGCTGCCGTGAACAACTATCCTTCACCTAAATGGAAACAGACACACATTTGGTTGAAATGTAGAGGCTTACTGATGCATTCCAAAAATCATGAGGCGCTACAGTTCATGTTGAATCCTGGGATTTGGGGTGTATGAGACAAAGAGAAGGATCAGGGGCCTCATTTATAACCATTGCGTACACACAAAACAGGGACTGAAAGAGGTGTACGCCACTTCCCAGGAGAATGTGCGCACCTGTACAGAAACTCTGACCCATGCGTACAAGCATTTTGGAGACAAGGGAAATAGGCAACGCAGATGGTGAGGTGGTGAATTGAAGCCACATTGTAGAAATTTAATTTAATTTAATTTCACTTCACATCACACGTTACTTATAGATCCGCTTTATCGTAAATATTCAAACCAGCAGTGTTATTTGCGCTAGTGAGCCAGAACTATACCATAAGCACCTTTCAATTGTAAAAGATACAAGACAACTCAAATCAATCAAATTCCACTCAATATTTCACCAGCGCTGTCTCACCATCACATTTCCCACCCCCGGAGCGCAGGGGACATGGCCGGACTGTATGCTACAGACATTACTGGTCAGTTGTGGAGCGCACCGCAGTTGTTGAAATGCCTGGATGATGCCAGGATGTGCAAGTCCTTTTCACCTCAACCACGTTAACGAGGCTATCATCATCTATATGATCATCATCAGTTGTAGAAATCCAAGATTACATCAAAAAGCATTAAAGAATTGCACAACAGACTGTCAATACTTTTCAATAATATCTTCTAATAGTGTGCATATATCACCAAGTAGGATTTTAGTTTTCATATACTTTTTGTGCGTAAAATGGCTGCAGTGAACACGACTGTGCTGTCACTGGAAACACCGCGGTGGCTGCCACACACACTCTGCCTTCTCCAGTCACCTCACCCTGCATATCTTCACCACATGCACATATGGACTGTGTAAAATAGCAAAGTCTGGCTCTTGTACAATTATTACACTCCATATCCTCATTATGAGTCCTAACCATAACGCAGGCCAACTTCACCATATCAAAACTTAAATAAATAAATAATTATTTAAAATAAATAAATAAATTATGAATTGCAGCTCAAAACAATATAGTAGCGCAGCAATGTATCAGTATATAAAAGGTGGGGAAAGTTGTGTCACCGATTAGTATATAGTATAGTATATATTAGTATACGATTCCCCTCTATGTGCCACAAAGAATTTGGTCCCGCGACTTGGTAAGACCTTCTGTGTAGCCTCCGTGACCTAGCACGAAGGGCAGCCGCTCTCAGGTTGATCCTAACCAAACTGTCCCTCACTCTTCTTCTTTGATTTGGATTTTGGATTTTGGATTTGATTTGGATTTGGAAACCCTCTGCCCCTAATTTGGCACGGACAGACTCTGGTCCAAGTTGCAAGTTACAAAATAACAAAGAGGGAGCTCACATACCTGTATAAAACACAATAATATCAGTAGAGCCACTTAACATGGCCGGGTCTCTACATACACACCTTTAAAGGAGAAATGGAGAGAACAACGGACCGCATGAGAAACCATCTCCATGCTCCATTAGCCTAACTTGAGTTTGGTAAACTAGTTAGCATATTAAAAGGGCTGTACACGATAAAAAAGACATATACACACTGAAATTAACTTTGTTACAACAAAAAACAGCATTTGTGACCTGTACACAATATGATTTGCCCCTCTGTTTAGTATTTTTACCACGTTTTAACACACTATTGCTAGGAGCACTCAAGTAGTCGTAGCCCTCCTCAGCAGGGCCAGCAGCCAACTGAGAATTTACAGTGACATCGCCTAAGTGTGAAAGGTCACACGACAACAGTATAATTGACCAAATAAAAGCTCCCCAAAAGAAATATACACAGATACAAGAAAAATAATAACTAAATGTGAAAAGAAATGGATTAGTGGTGAAATACAAACCTGAATACATGAATACATCGGTTACACACACACACACACACACACACACACACACACACACATAAAGAGACGGGTGAAAGATTAAAGGAAATACCTGAATAAATAAGTGAAGAAACATAACAAATGCAGATCCGGTGGCTCTGTTATGATGTGGGGGGCATTTTGCTGGCATGGTTTGGGTCCACTTGTCCCCTTAGAGGGAAGGGTCACTGCAGATCAATACAAAGTTGTTCTGAGTGATGACCTTTATCCTGTGATGAAACATTTCTATCCTGATGGGAGTGGTCTCTTCCAGGATGACAATGCCCCCATCCACAGGGCACGAGGGGTCACTGAATGGTTTGATGAGTATGAAAATGATGTGAATCATATGCTATGGCCTTCGCAGTCACCAGATCTCAACTCAATTGAACACCTATGGGAGATTTTGGACCGACATGTTAAGACAGCGCTCTCCACCACCATCATCAAAACACCAAATGAGGGAATATCTTTTGGAAGAATGGTGTTCATCCCTCCAGTAGCGTTCAGAGACTTGTAGAATCAATGCCAAGGTGCACTGAAGCTGTTCTAGCAACACGTGGTGGCCCACCACCTTAGTAAGATGTTTAATGTTGTTTGTCACCCGTCTGTATATACTGTATATACAGTGGGGTCCAAAAGTCTGAGACCACTAGTCAAAATACTTCTGTTTTGCGTTTGTATCGAATGTAATTCTTTTCTATTTCATTACAAATGATAATATCAGCTTAACCATTTGAGTGAAAAGTTGAATCTCTGAAAAATGTAAATGGATTTCAGAATACCTTAGTATTTGGTATGTCCCCCTTTTGCTTTAATGACACCATGCACTCAAGCTGGCATGGACTCCACAAGTTTGTGCAAAACCTGATGACCCACATTATCCCAGCATGATCTGACAATGTTCCAAAGAGCTTCTTGTGGTGTCACAGAATGCTTGGCTTTCTCAGTCTTCAAGTGCCCCCATAAATATTGAGGGGTTGAGGTCAGGTGACTGTCCATGACAGTCAGGACTCCTTGGTCTTCTTTGGTATTCAAGTAGTTCTCGCAAACCTTTTAGGTGTGTTTGGGGCCATTATCCTGCTGCAGTATGAATCCTTCTCCACAAAGATGCAAACCAGACGGTATAGCATGTCTCTGAAGAATGGAGTGATACTTCTCCTTGGTCAGAGTGTAGTCAATTCTGGATTTTTGGGGCAGATGCCGATATTAGGGAGTAAAAAATTCCCATATCGATATATTGTGCAATATTCTTCAAAAAATGTGATTATGTATATATTCTGTATATATATAAACACACATTTTTTGCAATGACCCCTCAAATGTGGTTATTAAACACTTGCGACAAAGATATGTAATGGAGGGAGGCAGGATATTTTACAGTTTAACAATACATTTTATTGTTTTTTTATCAGTGCTTTGTGTACCTGGCCCTCTAAGGGGTTGAGTGGACCTAAACCATGCCAAGAATTGCACCCTAGACCATAACAGAGCTGTATGTATCTATTCAGCATTTCCTTTATTTTGTCACCCATCGGTATTTGCACTATTTTTTATAAAACTATAGATAACACACAATGCAAAATGTTTTCTCTAATATGGTCAATGGATACCTCATTGCATGACAGGAGTATTTACTAACATAACTTACAGAGACATTGCGTGCAGTATTGAACACTCAGAGATGAAATTGATATCAATTTCCTTGTCTGATTCTGGCTAAGACAGCAAATAAGCATATTTCCCAAAATGAGCCTTGATGACAGAGAGGTGACAGAGGCCCTGTTCAGAACTGGCATTAACATGCGTCTCCACATGTGTCTCGAGTGACCACTTGTGATCGGATCCCACTTCCTCGCTCTATATGCAAATAAACACATCATTTCCGTTTCAAATGACCAAATGCGTTGTTGTTTTTAACCGGCAGGGGCAAGATCAAGTCATCTCCCTTTGAAATTTGTGAGGGATGGTTCTGGCCGTTCTGGTTGCGCACCACCCGGTGTGCGTTTCACCGACAATTTTGATGAGTTTCTCGACAACTTCCAGCAGGATCGGACAGGGAACAAAATTTGGCCCTGGCACTTTTCATCTGGACCGGCCCCATTTTTCCCAACATACGCAGCGCAATATTAGGCTTTTTCTGACATATAGGCTAAGCAACAGCTATCAAGTTGGCAGTAGAGGAGAGCTAAAAGAAAAAAAAACAAAACAGTAAAATGCACAGGTCATCTTTCAATGCTGCACAGAATCTGTGGCTGAATATTGCTGCACTCAACCACTAAAATCCTAAACACTCACTGAATGGATGTGATGATGGTCATCATCTGATTGGTCGACCAATCAGAGGCTGTGTTGTGTTCAAGCACAATAAATTATATTTGTTTCATGAATATGCTTTAGAAAAGTGTAAAACAGCAACCTGATATGATATGAAATCTGAATGGCGTTCCCGTGCGCCTCCCCCCCAATACCCACCACTGATTATAGTAGGCCTATATAGTATATAATAGTCCTTGGTGAAGTAGTCCCACACCTTACTTCTTCCACCCTCAGCCATCTGTAAATAAAATCATAAATAAAAAGAAGTGTGAGACATTGACTTAATTATATATTATACTGGAACCAAACTAGTTTTTTTTGCATGTTCTATGTTCTCTTCTAAATAGCTTAATCTCCATTAATGATGAATTTATCCCCACGACCACTTAAATTAATTAAATCAAAAGTAAACAGAAGAGGAGTTATACATAAAAACCTAATAAAAATTAACACCACCGCTGCAGTGGTGCAACAGAATAAGACAATAAAATGTGGTCTCTTAAACGTCAGATCTCTGTCATCTAAAGCTGTATTAGTAAATGAGTTGATATCAGATTATCATATTGATTTATTGTGTCTTACTGAAACCTGGCTGAGTC
>NTHP01000797.1:1280-14041 GCA_003416845.1 Oplegnathus fasciatus | reverse complement strand
CTCCTGCCCTCAATCGGGACCGATTTATCTTCTTGTACATGTTAACGATGAATCCTCTATGCCTGCCATAGTTAGTCACTTTCTCTCTCTCCTCTCTGTCTCTCCTCTCTCTCTGTCTCTCTCTCTCAACCCAACCAGTCAAGGCAGATGGCCGCCCACCTAGAGCCCGGCTCTGCTCGAGGTTTCTGCCTCTTAAAAGGAAGTTTCTCCTTGCCACTGTCGCCAAGTGCTTGCTCATGGTGGGAATTGTTGGGTCTCTGTAAATAACATTATAAAGAGTACAGTCTAGACCTGCTCTATATGTAAAGTGTCATGACTTTTGTTGTGATTTGGCGCTATATAAATAAAATTGAATTGAAAATTGAAATTGGATTATTTGGAGGTGCTAACTTTATATTTTTCTCAAAATATAAGGTCGATAAATTCTTCAGGCTCGATGACTAGTTTGGTTGGGGTCAGATTACGTATCTACGCAAACTTTCCCCAAAAGCTGGTGAGACACAATTTAGATACTTGTCTTTTTGCCGTGACCTCAGGGGGGTACCCTGAGGCTTCCTATTTACCCTTCAAAAAAGTGTGCATGTAGTCGACGAATATAGAATCGCTATGTCTATCAAAGTGCCACACCTCCGTGATCTTGGCTACCCGATAACCCATCTCTAAGGCCTTGTTAAATTCAGGAGTGACCCAGACCCCCGTCTGACCTTGTCGCTGTGCCTATAAGGACCCTTTTGAAAATTAAGTTTGGCGCAGGTGCGACAGAGGGTAAACACAAGCTTACCCGCAGCTGTTCTGTAAGGTAAAATGGGAAAATATAGCTCCCGAGGCGGGTAGACAACGGCCCTGATTAACCCAAAGTTACTTTGAGGTTCTTGGAAATCTTTGTAGATTATTACTTGGGGTGTCCTCGAGGGTAAGGAAAGCTACAGTTGACGTAGGGATACAGGGAGGTCACGTCGACGTACTGTACCGTTTCATTCGGTGCTGCCAAATCTCGCAGCGCAAGTCCTACCGCCGTACAAAGCATCACGGGGTGACAGAGGTTGAGGAGGGTTATATCCCTGGAGAATTTTTTTCAACCCCAGCTGGATTTTTTCATCTCCACCCATGTATGCTCTCTCATGATGATCACTTTGACCCCGTGTCCAGACTGTAACCTAAGTAATTTCTCCTCACAGACCACGTGCAACTGTTCAGAGGTGGTACCTGTCAGAGGACAGGTGTTGTGAGGTTGAAAACAAAACGGACAACTGTGGTAAAAACAATCTAGAAACTCCCACACATACATTTCTCCGTTAATCTCGGCGTAGCCATCTACAAAGTAACGCCCCAGCTGTTTTTCACCCTGGTTTAAAGCATGTTGAATGCCTACATACTTCAATCCGGCCTTGGAGCTGAAACCGTGGGGAAAATATCCCTTGATTTTATCAACAAAGCCTAACACAGCGACAGACCAAAAAGAGGACATGAACGCCGTTTTTGTTGACAAATGTTTCAAAGTCATAGTACACCAGCATGTTTGTATTTTCTTTTTCCGCCGGTAACACTTGCATGTAACACCAGTGCACCTCAGTCTCATCCATACAGTTGCAAGTCAGTGCCACCTTGCAGATTTTACATCTCAGGGACGGACACTTATGCGGTTTACTGTTACCGGTCATAGCTATGTAGTACAGCATCTGGCTTTTTTCACATTTTTTATGCAACCCGCAATTGCTGATGCAACCTTGCGATCTCTTTGTAGGTTCTTTGTGCTTGCCAAAAGGCAAAGGCTTTGAGATTTTTAACGCCATAGTAGTGATTTTGGAATAGAAACAAAACCAATGGTTTACCCCGTCTTGAGCTACTGGTCTGAAATTTAGAGAGGGTTCGATCATGGTCGCCTTTAAAAAACACTACAAATTTGCAACCCAAAGCCCTTTCATATTTTTGGAATGTCATTAAAGGTCACCGCTGTCTGATCAGTCAAACACTCCCCGTTCTGAATCTTTCTGCCGAGCTCAACTGCTTCTCTGTCAGCGAGATGGGGATGTACCCGATGAGACAAATTGATGGCAAAACACAATTGATTGTCAGGGTTTTGTACAACGTACAGAAAGTGCTTCTTCTTTTTAATGATTTTGTTGTTTAACATTTTTTCCAACCTTCTTTTTTCCCCGCCGCCTGTAGGGTTACGGATCACTTGTACGGCTACTTCTAGTTCACTGTCTGCCATCACTGACCAGTTGGATTGTACAAGGCGGACCAGGAGTGTCTCAAAACCAGATAGATCCGTGTCACCCTGTAAGATGACGGAGATGCTACTACGCAGGTGCTCGCCCCTCAACTCCAGCTGAATCACGTCTTGATGTCTAGCATGTGAGAGGCACCTCATCTACACTGCCCAGCACACTCATGTAATATAAACCGTAATCAGCTGCATCTTGGGGAGGAAAAAAGTTCAAAACCTGTCTTATTTCAACATTGTTAAATTCACTTTGCGAGACCACCTTGGTGGGGAGCCACTGTGATGGGTATTTTGATCCGCATTTCCCCCTCACTGTATTGAGCGATTGCTGTCCTGAATCGTTAATGAATCTGAATTGGTTTGCGTACTTTCCATAGTTTGTGTGCATTCAAGAGCGTTGTTTATGGCATTTTGGGGGTCTGCTTCCCTCTGCTTACATGCCGCACTCGACATGTGACGTGTGACAATAGGGCTCTGGAGGTGTGGGGATGCGGAGGATTTTTTGTTGAGTTCATTTATGGCATCTAGTAAATCGGGAGGTATTTCAACTTGGTGGCACGTACATTCACCCGTTTGTAAGCATTCAGCGAGAGCATTGTCTATGGCACTCAGGGGGTCTGCTTCACTCTGTGTACACGCTGCACTTGACGTGTGACAAGAGGGCTCTGGAGGACTGGAGATGCGGAGGGTTTTTTGTTGAGTTCATTTATGGCATCTTATAAATCGGGAGGTATTTCAACGTGCTGGCGCGTACATTCACCCATTTGTAAGCATTCAGCGAGAGCATTGTTTATGGCGCTCAGGTGGTCTGTGAAATGATCTGAGATTGGTTCAGAGCTGAAGGGGGTTTCGTTGAGTTTGTTTATTTCATTATGTTGACAAATGTAAATGTTGACAAATGTTTATTTCATTCTGAGGGTTTTGGTTTTGGTTTATCTCGGTCTGAAGATTTTGGGTGACTTTGTCTGTTAATGCCTGTAACACTCTAAGACCTATGGCCTATGTCCGTATAAAAAAAAATCATCAAATTACAACCGCTACATACAGGTAAAATTTTACTCATCAAATAAAATGATTCACTCATCAAATCAAAGACAGTCCAGCGATCTCCAGCAACATCTTCTGCACCGCCGCCGCCTATTGGAACGCCTCCTGTTTCCTAGAGAGAGAGAGAGAGAGAGAGAGAGAGAGAGAGATGCCATTCAATAAATAAATACCTTTAAGTATTTATCTCATTAAGATATATATCAAGAAATTTATAAAGAAATGAACAACACTGACACAATATTTCAATGTTCATTTGAAATGAAATACCTCACCTTCACATTAAAGTCTCTACAGACTCTAAATTTAATTTAGAATCTATAGTCTTCACACTTTCTGTGTATTAAACAACGGCTAAAAACAAGCATACAAGTGAAATGGCGTGGTTTTTGTATGACTTAAAGGCTAAAAACAAGCACTGATACAATTGAAATGGTGACATCTGCTGGGTAGCTAATGGTATTAAATTTGCAGGGTTGAAATGGCGACATCTGCTGGATAGCTAATGGTATTGAATTTGCAGTATTTGTATTTGTCTCCCAGCGCGATTAACATATACAATAACATTTTAAGACTTACTGCGTCTTGGTGATGTTGAACTCTCAGATCTGCTGGAAGAATTGCTGCTGCTGCTACTGCTGCTTCTCTCTCTCTGCATCCATTTTGCCCTGCAAACCGTGGAGGTGCCCAGACCCGCTCTGTGAGATGAATCTGCCCCTGTAAAAATGACGCTAAGATGAACAGAATACAACAACAACAGAATACAAAACTAAAGCAGGAAAAACAGAAACTGTGGAGAAAAAACATTGCATTTCCCATTTTTCTCAATGCTCATCAACTGTAGAAGACTGTACCGTGGTGGGCCATGGTTGAGCTTCGTCTTGACTGATACTGCTCTCGGTCAAGAGCTTATATAGGAACCTTACTGAAATTTACGGAAACTTTCTGGGGTGTCTAGTGGGTGCTTTTGGTTGACCCTTGACGTTTAGGTTCAAACATTTGATCTGAACTTTATGATCCCGCCATAAAAACATAACTGATTGTGTCTGTGTGTGATCTGACACCTTAGTGTGTGTTTGTGTGTGTGTGTGCCTGTGTCTGTGTGTCTGTTTCTGGGTGCCTGTGTCTGTGTGAGCTCTGACACAAAGAACCTAACAGGAGGTGATTTCCCCTAGGGGCAACATGATTTCAGCATTTTTTTAAGAGAGAAGGGGAGGACTGACATTTTATTCACATAATACATCTTCACATAATATTATTTGAACTAAAGAATTAGAAAACATGGGTACAAACCGTGTTAGAGGAGAAGACATGCAGACCTCTGCATGTGCTGCATCCATTTCCCCCAGCTTCTTCTCATTGAACCTGTGACCTCTAGTAGCCCAGTTCAGGGGGCTGTTTGCCAGATTCTTGAAACAAACATACGGCTGAGAAAACAGACATGCTATCAGATGGGAGCAATGAGACATTGAAAATGTCTTGTAGCGACCAGCTGGCCGAATGACATCACCAGCCGTCAGAATGACATCACCGCCCACCTGTCAAAAGTTCATTCATGTTTCCCACAGTTAACACCCACAATCTTCCAATAATCCAATCACAACCCCAAAGAAACCCCGCGTAGTTTGAAACCAACCTCCAGGAAATCTATTAGTGGGTCTCAGAGCCGCCAGTGCTCTCTCGGTCAGTGGAGCTGTGGAGCCAGCGTTACCCTCGGCATCAGATCGCGTTGCAAAGTCCGCGTCATTGTAGCCACCTCGTGGTAATACGCTGTGTCTCTGGAGTCGGTGTCAGGAGGAGGAATAATCCGGTGGATGTGTATTTCCCCGTCGGAGTTTCGCCAGAAGTTGCCGGTCTTGGCGGAGCTAAGGCCGACGCTGCAAACCTGACAATTGACGACTGACTGACTGATCGACGGTACCGTGAGTGCCCGGTGTATATATTGTAAATAGCCTGCTCACTGGTGAATTGCGAATACAGACGCTGTTATTTCAGTTTTGATTTCCGGATTTGATTTGTTTTGTGGGGATCCGCGGTAAAACCCGGAGCGGATTTTGAGTTGTCTTTCTTTTATGGTGGTGAACTGGATTGGATTTGAATTGTTTTGGGGACTGTGGGGAAAACAAAACGGACTATTTTCCAACTGGATTGAACTCCGAGACTGTGGGACGAGTCCTTCACACACACACACACTCACACACACACACCACTATTACTGTGATTGCTTGCTTGAATACACCCATTGAAAACTGAACTAAGTGTGGTCTATGTGTTTTGTTGGTTGCAGTGCTGGTTTATTGGATATATATATTTCATTACCCCTGGCTATTCACTTTATGGTTTTGTATGGTTTGACGGAGCTATTTTCTTTCTATTTTATACTTATTATTTGTCAGACGTGACTCTGACTGGCACCCCACTTCGTTTGAGTGTCAAACCCGCTACAGTCTGTAAAGACATCTGCCAGCTGATCTGCACACACCTTCAGAGCTCGGCCAGGGATGCCATCAGGTCCAGGTGCCTTGCGTGGATTAATCCTTTTAAAGGATTTTCACACATTTGCCCTGGATATTACAAGTGGCCATTCTAATCCAATACACTTTTTGTCAAATTCGGCAAATAACTCCTCATGGTCCGCTAGCTGTCCGTTCTGTGTGTGCACTAAACAAAAATCCGGCGTTTGTACACAGCCCTGGCTCTGTAAATGGGAAACAAACAAAGCGCTCGGACCGAGCCACCATGATAGTAATCATATGTAAATAACATTGGAGATATTGTTACGGCAGACCTCACATTCTTTCCCTTGGATTACACATCTTTTGTCTGTGTAACATTACTTATTGAGGCTAACTTACCCTCAGGCTGCAGATGCTTTAAGTGGACCTTAAGTTAATATAGTTTGTCAAACTACTATTTATTTAACCTGTACATACTGTTCTCATTCATATCCAAATGAATGTGACTGTCTCTATGTACTCATACTCTGAATATGGTTTACTCTCTACCAGTCAAGACATCAGCCTGGTTATTATATCCCTGCCTGCAGCTAAAACTGAATATTTGTTTTTCCAGACTGTTGTTCTTTTGATCCAGTTGTGTAATCTTGTGGCCCAGCCCATCTGGTGAGTATCACCTGACCTTTTACAATGCAGCCAGTCAGAGGACAGCTACAGTCAGTTTGACAGGTTGTGTATAAAAGGAAAACATAATGTGTGAAACAAACATCTGTTGCCCACAGAAACACGTACACACACTGAGAGTCATGAAGCTGACTGTGCTGCTCTGTTCTGTCCTGCTGCTCTCTGTCTCTGGTGAGTTCATTAACAGCATGAAGTAATGATCTTAGCAATTCATTTAGTCTCACTCCTTTTAACCAGGAACAGTCAGTTGAAAGTGGAGGAATTTTCTATTTGTTCCTGGTGTCATTTTCTTGTAAAACAGTTTTTTTTAGAAATGAGAAACAGCATAGCAAAACAAGAAAAAATAAAGCAGAACGCTGCATTATTGTCTAGAAAAATGACAAAAATGACAAAATGAAAAGAAGTATTGAAAAAATATGAAATAATTACCACGCTTTTTTAAGAAGATAAGGTCTTTTTAGGACTCAGAAGAACTTGTCTTTTATGTAAAAATGCTGAAAATAGGCTAAAGATAATGAAACTACGCATCTTCATGATCTAAGATTGTTCTGTCAAATCAAACTGATGTCATTTATATAAGCAGAAGGATTTTGTTTATTATTTGTTTGTTTATTTATTTATTAAAAATAAATCAAAGTAAAACAAATGTGTTTTGGAGCCGTGGCAGGACAGCTACAGTGTCATACCTTAGTGCATACCTTGGTGGATCTTTTTTTCTCAGACGTGGTTTTCTGAAGACATTAACTGTGTGGTTCAGATGTCATCTTCCCATGGCTGATTTGAACTGGTTTAAGCTGCAATGCTTATTTACCAATCAAACAGTACACAGATAGCATTGATACCTGACATTAATATGCACACTCAGAAGAGATTATTGTGAAGCATAAGCATGTAGATACTGATTTACAGTAATGTCTGGTCAGATGCTGAGTTTCCCCCAATGGTTTGTCCGCCAGAGGTTAGGGAATATGTTATATCTGTTGCTGCAGTGAATATGGTGCATAACACATTCACACACCCGTATCAAAAAATGTGAAGTCATGCAATGAGAGTTGCACATTTGTAGAATATTTTCTCACAAATATATTTTCTTTCTTGGATATTTTTCTAGCACAAACACAAGTCAGTAACTACAACAGCTTGAATCTGCTGCTACGAGTCTTATATGCTGTTTTTTGCTCACAAGTGACAAGTTTCGCGCGCTCTGACTTTTGCACCAAACATCTCAGTGAAATGTGGAGCAAAACTGATTTGTGTACCTGTAGAGCCAAGTCTCACCCTACTGTGTTGTGATTGGCTGGTACTGGTGATTGGATGGTATTGTCCCCCCAGCTGTTATGCTGCAATCCATTGCAAGTCGGAAGTCAGTAGTTCCAAGTGGGTATTCCTGACTTCCGATCCAATTGCGTCCCAGTGCATCTGCTCAGGAAAACATGGATGCCCACAGCAAACTGATGTTTGTAAGTCTCTGAACTGCAAAAGTATCTACTGAGGACCTATATCAACACTACAGCAGCTGATTAGCACACTTTAAAAGAGATGAGAGAAGAAGGCTGGTACCGCATGCTCGCAAAGATGTCTATGAAGCACAAATCAACTGACTGGCAATGGAAATGGCAACTACAAAGTTGTTACAGCACGTTGCACAACACATACACTACATATGGTGTAAATCTGATGAAAAGGTAATTCTGTTTACTTTTCACTGGGTGCGCCGCCAGGTTGCTGTGATGTCATGTGTTTCTGTTGGTGAATTTGGGCAACATGGATCTCAGCGAAGGATTTCAGGTGGCAGGATGAGCCTTCTTAAAGGCCTTTAACAGGCTGAAGGGAAATCCCTCCATGATGCTGTCGGCAATGCACGTTTGGCCGGTATGGTGAGCAGTTTGCTCGTATTCTTTGCTTTTACACATTAGTTCTCTTTTAGTTACTTCCCTGGTTGTACAGTTGACACACTGTGTAATTAGATTATCGTTTAGTTGGGTGGAAGAAAAATGTTAGACAGAAAAATGAGTTTGGATAGGATGAAGGTTTTGACAGACTCTTTTATAATTTAGTATTTTTGTTTTCCCATTTTTTCACCTCCTCTTTAATTTCACAGTTTAGTCTCTTTAGTTTCTTTCACCGCATTCTCTGTTACAGATGATCAAACCCAGTATTTTAATTTCTTGTTTATCTTGAATATCAATATTACATTTGTCACTCTCCGCTTAGTGTAATGTTCATTGAATAAAGTTTAGTTAAACCACGCTCATGGCCAATAACAGCACAGTAGGGCGGGGCTTGCCAAGCTCACAGCCCGCATCCAATCACAAGGACGCGTCGAAGTGACGAGCACTAGCCAACCACAGCACAGTAGGGCGGGACTTGACTCTGCAGGTACACAAATCAGTTTTGCTCCACATTTCACTGAGATATTGGGTGCAAAAGTCAGAGCGCGCAAAACCTGTCATTTGTGAGCGAAAACAACATTTGAAACTCGTAGCAGCAGATTCAAGTTGTTGTAGTTATTGACTTGTGTTTGTGCTAGAAAAATATCCAAGAAAAAAAATATATTTGTGAGAAAATATTCTATAGTTGTGCAACTCTCATTGCATGACTTCACATTTTTTGATACGGGTGTGTGAATGTGTTTTGCACAATATTCACTGCAGCAACTGTAGCAAAAATGTGAGCGTGTGAGTTTCTTAATTTGTGATTGGTAGAATAGGATTTGTGCACCTCCTATGAAGAATTTGAGAAGGTGTAACTGTTGTGTTGTGTTTGTGGGAGAGAAAAAAAATTCTACAAGTTTGCTGAAGCATTTTTCTCTGTGACTTCAAATTTACTGATACACGTGACCATTTTCTACAACTACAAATTCCACTGTCACAGGTGCTCAGTTGTTTGCTCCAATAATACCTTCATAGTTCTCACAAGTATATCAGTTTAAACGTGTGTGTGTGTGTGTGTGTGTGTGCGCGCGCGCGTACGTGCATGTGTGGTTGCATAGTCCTATCCCTGGAGGATGAGTCTGTGACTCAGTTCCCAGACAGTGAAGAGACAATGATGCCTGGAGCACCCAAACAAGAAGCTGTGGCTGAACCCAGAAAGGTGAGACTGGGGTTGATCTGATTCTGCATTTTTATTTCAACTACTGATTTACAGATTGAAAAAAGATGACAGGGTTGATTTATTTAATTTACAGCAAACTGTTACCACGGCTGCAGAATTCTATAGTGCCATGTCTTCAATTTAGCATTATTTGGTATTTACCAAGGTCATGATCAAACTAAACAGGTTTAATTTAAAAGCTTATCTTTAACTCTTGGTTTAACTGTTTTGTCTTACAACCCTACGCTGATGAGTAGTGAAACTCATAGTTTAACTACATTTTGCAGTAGCTTGCTGGTAGTTCAACTACATTCATATTTGCATAGTGATTCAAGTAGGAAGCTGGATTGTCAGCTCACCTGTGAAAAATATTTGGCTATAGTTTTTAATGTTTTGAATCTGAATTTGTAAAACTAAACTTATATTAGCATATATTAGGTGTCAATTAGTCATAAGTATTGAGTATTGCTATTTATTAACAAGTGTTCAGAGAAGTTGTTGCATGCTATTTTAGAAGTTACCTGGCTAACTGAGTAATCCTGCTTGGTATAATACCCCCACCTGAGGGGTGTACTACGAAGCANTCGACATAGTCAGGGTTTCTTTGCGTAACTTCCTGTTTCTATTTAATTTCATGGTAATATTAGATTAAACCAAACATCAAGAGGCATAGTGATTACCTGGATACACTTGTGGTAGTTTCTGTGTCATAACCATGAATCAGTGCAAAATGCTAAACTACTATTAAAAAGCCAAGAAAATGGGTTCAACCAACTTTATTGAAGTGAGCATATCAATAACATCAGTACGGAAGCCAAGAACAGCCGTATTAGCAGTTATTTTTTTAATGCTGTTATCTTGAGATCACGACTTAATTATCTCGTGATCTCGAGATAACAAAGCTCGTTATCTTGAGAAAACGAACTTTGTTATCTCGAGATCACGAGATAATTTATCTATCTATATTTAGGCCTATATTTATTTATATAATGAGTGTCTGGTTCATTTGATCACACCTGATTCCAGCTCTCAAGATCACTGTTATGACTGTCGGGGAGGATCCATAACTGAACAATAATTAAGGCATAAATGTGTAGTTTGTTTGCTGCAGTTACATCATTAGAGCAGACGATTTCGTTTTATAGTAGCCAGATGAGAGGTTGACCCATCTCTCTGCTTCAGCCAGCAGCTACTCAAATAAAGCCTATTACTATATATATATATGTGTATATATATATATATATATATATTATAAAGACATTATTAACACATTATTAGACATTATTATTGCCGTGAGACTTGCAAGCCTGTCCCACGTACATCGACCCCCCACAACATCTCTGCATAGCCTACAGACACCTGTTAACTGTAAACAAACTATAAATAAACATATATACATAATTAATAAGAGGAAACAACCTTTTGTTTTCTCGAGATAACGGGTTGATTATCTCGAGATCATGAGATAATAAACTTGTGATCTCGAGATAATGGCATTAAAAAAATGATTGCAAGCACAGATCAGGATGGAACTGTAACGTTAGCAGGTGGGAGACATCTCCTCTTCACAGGATCCAAGGAGAGTTCCCTGCTCTTCTCTGTCTAATGAGTACAAATGTCTCCTCAGTCACTTTAAGCAAGCACCAGCTCATAAACTATATCATACAGAGGTAGTTTTAGCTTCAGGTCTTAGTTAACGACACCAAACACACTACCAACAATACACGGTTACACGGACTGCTAACGTTACCATACTGAAAGCTTGGTGGTTAGCGCATGCTAGTGTGCTAATTGCGATTAGCATCACAATTTTTACAAACTGCATCGAATTGAGTATTAAAAATACACATACATAAAAAAGCTTAAAAAAGCCTAAATCACCTTACTTTTTGTATGTCAAGCTCAATATCACCAATTTTTAAAAAGCATTATGAAAAAATGACAAGGACAGAATGCTGAATAAGAAAATGTATATTATTCATAGAAATTTCATTAATTCATATAAACATAAAAAAGTCGATATAGAACTAAATAAAGAAAATATCAGGAAAAATACTTTCCATCTCTACACGGAATTAACAAATCTACCGTGTTGTTTCATTTAAATTCATTTAAAACATTCTATTAAAATTGTATAACATTTTAAAACATCAACAAAAATTCAAGCAACAGCAAGCAACAATTAGATTAACAGATTATTCATTCGGTTATTCACTTAAATTCTCCAGTCTACTAAAACTGGGGCTACTCGGGGAACAAACAGTCCTTGCAGGTGAGAGAGCCATCATCATGGATCACGCCATTATCTTCTGCACATGTTTCATGATACCAATGGCTGCAGACCGCACAGGACAGCCACTCTTCAGCGCTTTTGGGAAAGTCTCTGTCCCCATATGCATGGTGGCAGATGGTGCATGGCTCCTCCTTCTTCTTCTTGGGATTTGGCTTTGGCTTTGGTTTTGGCCCTGGCTTTGGCCCTTTTCCCTTGCCCTTCCCCTGAACGTAATCGAAATGTTCATCACTTCTGAAGTTCATGGACGGCGGTTTTGATCTCTTCCGGATGGTGGTCCGGATGGTGGTCTTTCTCGGACTGGAACCTGGACCAAGTCCTTAAATGAGACTGCTGCTTCCTGCATGACCTGTACCACTGCCGTCTCCACCTCAACCTCATGTGCCAGAGGTGGTACAGCATCCTGGGGCACTGCTGGTGGGCACTGACAATGATGCTGCTGAAGAGGGGCATGCATAGGGCGGGCCTCAGGACGGAGGTGAGGAGGGTCCATGGCTGCCTGCAGAAGACGCTGCGGAGGGTTGGTGGGTGTTGAAGATCAGAAGTCCAGGTCTGGGCCAGAGTTTAAGTCTGGACCTCTTCACCAACACTTTGTCTTCTTCAGGATTGAGTAGCTATTGGAGTCCCAAAACAGGTTCAAAGAATTCACTGGAGACGATCAGAGTTCGATGCAATAGAGTTTTATTCTTCACAGAGATAAAACCCGAGCCAGTTCCGGAATTCTGACTGATTTGCCACTGCCTGTGCTCCACCTTATATTGTCCAAGTGCCCCTGCCCTCATTGGTGGAGAAACCTGAGCTTCTCCACCTATTTCTAAAAATAATCATTGTCGCCAGGTAAATATTGGTGTAACTTCTCCCAAATTTGGGATGGTCCAACCCCCTGCCCGGGTCCAGGCATATCTCTGATTCCAGTATGTTTGGGGATTTTCCACTCTAGGGCAAGTCTGGACATGTTTTTGACACA
>NTHP01000796.1:100584-180503 GCA_003416845.1 Oplegnathus fasciatus | reverse complement strand
CACTGGTTGTTGACCATGAAGCAGACACCTCCTCCCTTGCTCTTCCCCAATTGTATTGTCTGGTCCTGGCAGTGAATGGAGACCCCCTCAGGAACAATGGTGGAGTCCGGGCAAGCCAAGTCTCTGGGAAAACCATAATGTTACAGTTCTTAACATCCCATTGAAAGCCATCCTGCTCCTGAGTTCATCCAGCTTATTATCCAGTGACTGANGAACTCTGATCGTCTCCAGTGAATTCTTTGAACCTGTTTTGGGACTCCAATAGCTACACAATCCTGAAGAAAACAAAGTGTTGGTGAAGAGGTCCAGACTTAAACTCTGGCCCAGACCTGGACTTCTGATCATCAACAACGCACATGCACACATGCTGGTGGGTGACACGATACACAGTCCTGCCAATGGTGTCACACTATTCCACTGATCTAGCGGTGGCGGTAACATGCCAAGATATGCTGCTATGCACCAACAAAGGCAGGAAAGACTGCTAACTTGTAAACATGGATGCACACAATACTGGATTTAAAATTCTTAAACATCGGCTTTACAAATATTTTATAAGGAAGAAAATGCATTCAACATGTTTGTTAGCTCAAGAATACACACAATGAGTTTTGGTGAGTAACGCTGAATGTAAACATTACTTGTTTGTTTACAAGAAAACTCCACAGGGCATCTTTAATATTGTACAAGTTGACAATCCTATATTGCACAGAACGTAATTGTTGTATGGATATCTTGCACCTGGGCAGGCTGGGCCTAGGTTATTTAGGCTGGCTCCTCATTCTGTCTCTCTCTCTCTCTCTCTCTCACCATCACCATCTACCCTTTTGGTTTGGTGTATGTCTTTGTTTTGCCTCCTCAACGCCGTACCTACATTCACCTTTGCTCCCACCACTGATCTACAGACTACAGACTCATTTATTACTTTGTTTTTGTCTTAGTTTCAAATAAAATATTATTTAAATTACTTTAAATCTGGTCTCCCTCTTTGTCTAGCTCACCGAGCCTGGGGGCTCGTCCTGCTTTTGAATGTGAGTTGGGCTCGATACTTGGTATTTGTTATAGTTTGCCTGAGACTTCTGTCTGTTCAGAGTGGTAAGTACCCAGATTACTTCTCTGACCTGTTACTGGTGCAATTGTTTGGGAGATTCACACGTTTTCTTGTTTGGGGGTTTTGGTGACTAGTTTTAGAGAGAGCATTAGTTGTCTCTGCTAGTTTGAACCACTGGTTTCTTGAATATTTTCCAAATTTACTATTGTGTAAACTGGTAGTGGTTGGTATGGTGACTTAAGAAAACACATGCAAATAGACAAAACACAAGCAAATTAAGAAAACATCTTCATCAATTTGACAACACATGCGCAGCATTTAGAAAAAACACTGCAAATACAGAAAATAACAACAGAAGTTTTTCTAGAGGACACTAAAAAGTGCTGAACACGGCTTGGACACATGGACTCATGAAGTTATTGAAGTCTGGTCTGTGTATCATCTCTTCATGTTTATGTTGCGGATTTCTGACTTCTGCTACTGCTCTACTCTGCGCATGTGCTGATAGCGACCGCTGCACATGTGAATCAGTTCTATTTGTAACACCCAGAGTCCCTCAAAACCCCAGTACTCGTCATCCTCACCCTCATCAATGGAGGTTATCTCATTATCATTACAATGCTTGGCCTACTGTAGACTATCCTCCAGATATTTCTGCTCCAATAATGATTATATGATCATTATGCAGGCTCCTCAGAAATCATTAAAATGACTGATAGAATTCCACTTTTTCGTTCTGAAAGGTCCTGCGAGGTGCGCATGCGCAGAGTAGAGCAGTAGCAAAAGTCAGAAATCCACAACATAAACAAGAAGAGATGATACACGGACCAGACTTCAATAACTTGCCCATGTCGGACACCGTAGGTTAGCCATGGTTTAAAGGAGTTTTCCCCTGTCAAAGTGGTAGATCCTGTTTAGGGGGTTCACCTTTATAAACTCTAGGTTGGTGGTGAACGTGGGTAGAGCTAAGCTCGGGAGCATCTCCATGGCTGTGGGAAAGGGCCAGCCCGCTGGTTGCTTTCCTCACCCCGTTGGTTTAGTGTGCATAAATGTGACTGCCCAAAGACTAGGGTTGAGTTTGGTTAGGTAAGTGTCTTCGTTAGGTAAGATTAGGGATAGGGGACTCTTCTAATATCTTTGGGCGTTCCTACACCTTTTGCGCAAAGTAATTTGGGAAATTTGGTATGTGGGTTGTGTTTAGTGTTTGTTCGATTGGTAGACCTAATGTTGAGATTTTGATAATGTCTTCTGTGGTAGATGAGTTTCTCCACTCTCCTTATGATTACTTTCTCAATCAGTGTACTAAAGATCAGCTGTTGAGAATTGCTGAACATTATGGTACTGAGGTAAGTGATAAACGGTTGAAAAAAAATATTAAAGCCATTTTGAAAGCAAATTTTTTGCAAGCTGGAGTTCTTAAAAAGGAGGAAGGGTTTTGGCCTAGTTCTGTAAATGCAGGGTTAAGCTTTGAACAACAGAAACAGCTGCTAATCTTGCAATTGGAACATGATAAACTGAAACAGCAAAAAGAACTTGAAACGCAACTGGAATTGGAAAAAATGAAATTCAAAACTGTGCAGACCAAATCTGAGTAGGAGCAGTATAAATTGCACTTGATTAAGAAGGGTAAGTTGTCTGACAGTTCAAGTAGGGAAAGTGTGGGCCTCAGTGAAACTTACTTGGTTTGACATAGGCTACTTAGGTACAAATTTAAGGTTATTGCCAAAATTTTATGAAAAAGATCCCGACATGTTTTTCACCTTGTTTCTGGCAGATACATGTAACTGGCCAGACACTGAGCGCACTCTGATGCTTCAAGGCGTTTTTACGGGAAAAGCTCAAGAAGCATCCTTCACTAAGCCCAGCAGATGGTAAAGACTATGTCCAAAGCCTATTGTTAGTGTTTTCAACAGTGGAATAAAAATAGTAGTCAGATCTACTGTTACTGAGTTTGTGCTCGGGCTAACCTGTCACTTTAATAGTTGGTGTACTCCTGCCAGTGTTGATACCTTTGACAAGCTGTGTAACCTTGTAATCCTTGAATAACTGAAAAATTGCTTGCCTGATTCCATTGCTTTGTACATCAACAAACATAAGGTTAAAAGCCCCAGTGAAGCGGCAGCAGTTTTAGCTAATGAGTTTGTGTTGATGCACGAAAACGCAGAAGTGCATGATTTTCACGTATAATTATTTCAAAAATATTTCAGCAATAAAAAATCAATCAGACTTGAAAATGAAAGGTAGAATACACTGCAGCAAGAGTAGCTGATCTAACCCTCACTACCTCTTCACACTGTGAATTCAAAGGTAAAAAATGACTGTGCTTGTCATTACACAGCTCATGTGTGTGTTTAAGTCTCTAAATTCTATGAGGATTTATGGTGGGTGGGTGGAGGCGGACTGTGTGAGTGTTTCAGCTCATATCCTGTTTGTTTAGATCTGCAGCTCTATGAGGGCAGCAAGGTAGCGCCTCACTGGGTTTAGATTGTTTGTCATTTGGCATTTCAAGTGGAACTAACAAGCCTATAAAATGGTAACGAGAGGAAGACAGGAGGAGGCGGAGGGCAACCTGGAAAGGAGAGAGAGATATTCAGAGGAGGTGGGAGGAATGAGAGAGAGAGTAAGAGAGGAAGGAGGGAAGAGGTGAGGAGAGAAACAAGAGATGGATGGGCAGAGACAAAAGGTCCGAGAGAAAACGAGAGGTGTAGGTATGAGAGATAGGGAGAGGTTGAGTGGGAGGAATTTCATGTGAAATTGTTTGTGAGATTTGGTAACAATATCTGGTTATTTCATGCTTGCGTGGATCTGCACCCCCTCTTCTCACTCCTCTCTGATTTTTTTTTTTTTCACCCAAGCAGCAGTGAATGAATGCAGGATGATAGAATGGCGCGTTCTAACGCTAAAAGGGTCAGTGGAGTTTCACCGTGAAACAAACACCTTCCCAGAAGCAAAAACCAGCAGCCACCGTTTGGATCACAGCTGTACCAAGGCCAAGTAAAGTCCAAGATCAGGTCTAATGTTCCCTCAACAGCAAGTCAAGTCCGAGATCAGACCAAATCTAGTGCTATTAAAGCTCCATTAAGCGATGTTTTGATATTAATAATATTAAATCATAACTGTGTAAAGTGAAAGGTCAACAGCAGCGCCAAATCCTTCCAACTCTATAGCACTATTTACTGTTAAATCACTTTTAGCACACTGTTTTGTTTTTTGGACTGCATTGTATGACTGTATACAGGCTTGCCACCTGTGCCATGTCTCACTCTGCAAAACAAATGTCAAGAAGGAACAGAAAAAAATGACATACTTACATTGCTTACATACCTTACCTTGAAGATCCCCTCCACTCAAAAATGTGTTTTTCTTATGTTTATGTCCCCTAAAATGTCTGACCTTGACTATACTGGCTTGTATCTGTGCAAAGTTTGTCACTACAGCGGTGTTTTCACATTCCTCTACTGAAGGGGGAGATGTCTGTGCACTCCCCTAAAATCTGAGATTCAAACGTACACCTGGCGAGCTAGATTTGGGACGTCACAAATCCGACAGCCAATCGCTGTCTAATAAAATGCAGGCAAAGAAACCTGAAACCTCCAGCGCAGAGCGGACTTGTCAGTACAGAGAGCGAGAGTTTCCATTAGCATAGTGAAAGACAGCAAACATGGTAGAGTGTGCAGTTTTTGGATGTAAACTGGACCCTGGAGCTTCCTTGCAGATATTATTGTATGTTTCACAACCACTAATGCCGTGTCAGCCACTGCCAGTTACGAGCTAATAAGCTAACAAACAACATAAACAAATAAAAGATGCTAACTATACTTACCATTCTGATACGTCCGCTAGTTGCCGATTTTGGTACACAACAGACTCCTCATCTGAGTCTAGTTCTGACTGAGGCTCAAACATGTAAGTTCNATGTATATCTAACATATAAAGTGTGAAGATTATGTTTTAGCATGCAACATAAAAAGATCATAAAGTTTTTAAAAAATACAGTCTGAAAGAGCCTGAAAAATAACTGCGTCACAAACATGTTACGCAGTTACAACAGATATGCCCTAGAGTGGAAAATCCCCAAACATACTGGCATCAGAGATATGCCTGGATGTGCCAGAAAGAGGGTTGGATCATCCCAAATTTGGGAGAAATTACACCATTATTTACCTAGTGATAGATGATCATTTTTAGAAATAGGTGGAGAGGCTCAGGTTTCTCCACCAATGAGGGCATGGGCACTTGGACAATATAGGGCAGTGCACAGACAGAGGAACTTCAGTCAGATGTCCGGAACTGGCTCGGGTTTTATTTCTGTGAAGAATAAAACTCTATTGCATCGAACTCTGATCGTCTCCAGTGAATTCTTTGAACCTGTTTTGGGACTCCAATAGTTACTCAATCCTGAAGAAAACAAAGTGTTGGTGAAGAGGTCCAGACTTAAACTCTGGCCCAGACCTGGACTTCTGATCTTCAACACTGTATTGGGCGCAACCCAACCCCCCCAGAAAAAAAACACTCAGTTTTGGCACTGTGGTTTTTAAAAAACCAAAAAAAACCAAAACACCACAGTCTTTTTTTCAAATCTACTCACCACTGACATTAGCACTCATCTTAACACATTTAATTTATACAAAATCTGAAAATCTGTATAAGATTAAAACACATTGAGTTAACCACATTTAGCTGAACCCTCCGACAGCGTTGCCTGGGACTAAAGTGCCATACAAACTCTCAGTGGATGTTCAAATCAAAATTGATACGTTTAATTTATTTGACTTGGTTATACACCAACATACCAAGTCAAATTCCTTGTATGTGCAAACCTACTTGGCAATAAATTTGATTCTGATTCTGATTTCTCTCTTTTCTGCTTATTTTAAACTTATCAGTTTTGATTTGAACATCCACTGAGAGGTTTGTATGGCACTTTCATCCTGAGCAACGCTCTCAGAGGGTTCAGCCAGGGCACTGTCCCCAGACACTGAACTCTGACCTTATTCAGGCCTTAGATGCTCACAGCCAAATTGCAGAAAATACACACAGTTTCTTAAATAAAAGAAACTTTGAACTTACCAGTCGTTGTTCTTTTGCAATCCTGTTTGTGACGCCAGTTTGTGAAGTAAATCTGGGAGCTGGTTAACTCATGAGTGAAGAAGTTTCAGGAGACCTGGATGTCTGTCATTTGTTGAAACTCGATCGAGGAGAAAAGAGATCAGCAGTACCAGTGATCACTGTGTAATGCCAACCCAATTCTGAAGGTTACTTCCCTGGCGGGGAGTATTTAACCCCTTACTACATATACGAGATTCAGTATGTATCCAAATTGGGTATTCTACACCCAGCTGAAGATGTGTGAAGATTCTATTCGGTATTGGATCCTAAACAAAGAACTATGCTTAACTAAATTAATCTATGTCACGTTGTATGTCACTTCAGGTCACATTAAGTAAATATCAAAGAGCAGGCAGATCTATCAGTGTGGAGTCTGGGCAGAGTGCAGCCTCTCTCCTACAACCAGGTCTCCTTGGAGGCTGAGCCAGCCTTATCAGGACAGCTGCACTCTGACCAGTCATTCTTAGCAGACAGAGAGCTGAACTACTGCTCTGAAAGAGACAGGACATGACCTTCTGCTTTTAGGTTTGCAACTGACCCGAACATGACTTGGGGAATCACTGTGTCATATTGCCTTTAGCATAAAGAAGGAAAATTCTTTCACACACCCCGTGTGGCCAGACATGTTCTTTGGTGCATCTGGCTGTTTCCTTTCTGTCTCTTCAGCTTTCTCTATCTTTTCAGTCAGGAAAATAAACCACACAAGAGCACCATGTTGCCAAAATGCCAAATACATTCAATTTTGGTTATATATAAGGTTAACTTACATATAATCCAGAAATATACGTATATTATATATAATATGTATAATCAATCTGTCCGATCATATGAGCCTCTACTGGCCTTCCACACATGCACGCAGACACACTCTCCTTCCCACACACACAAAACTATTTTCATTTTAAATCATGGTGCATAATTATTGGTCTTGTTGTTGTCTTGGTCTGGACAAGCTTAAGAATAACAAAAACATTTAATATCTAATGGAAAAATGTATCATGTTGTCTTTATGTGTACTGTCATATTTCAGAGATTGTGATTCTTTGTTGTTTTTTCAAGACATCCTGCTTTTCTGCGTCCATCCAACTTGACTACAGATTATGTCACACATTGTCCCATATTTTCATTGGCTAGACTATGCAATATAAAGCTAGCTATGAAATATACTCGTATGGGTGCAGGGCTTAAGCAGCACAAATCATTTCGGTATAGTAATTAGACATGTAAATATCCACGTACTGTATAAACATGAAATTTGACATAGATTCTTAGATATGTATAACTTAATTACTCATACTCTTCAGTGGCGATTGTCGACAGAATCCCAGCGAAAAGACTGGAAAGCTTGTCAGACCGGATATGTATGAGTCAGGGCACTAGATGAAAAGTCAGAGAATAACTAAACTTTAGGATTAGAATACATACATCGTCTACTGTGGTAATCCATCTAGTAGATGTTGAGATTGAGAGGTGCTGGCCAAAGTGTTCACTTTTTAGCCACTGGTGTGGCTAAAACGTGGTGTAAAGATGAGGGATTCTGAATTTGGTGTTTGAAAATTGATGATTTCACAGTCAAATATATCAACTTTTTTCTTGAATATATATTTACATAATATTAAACTAAAATTACCATTTTTTCTCAAAATTGTGACTTAATTCTTGAAAGATCCGGTTTTCAACAGTAGAATCCCTTACATTGTTTTCAGTGCTATGCAGAAACTACACACGTTTCTCCACAGCACTGCAATTCAAAGTTGAGAGAAATGCAACTTTGAAATGTTTTCAAGAGGTTGGAAAAAGGTGAGTCAACATTCAGTGGTGAGTGGCAAGAACAAGACAGTTCCCCCAGTAAAAAGTTGAAAATGTCAGAAAAGGCTGGATCCGTAGGCTGGAACTCAGTAGTCCTTGTTATAATTTTACTGTTGTATGTCTCTGCAAGCTGAACTAATCTGAGAAAAAAAAACAAAAGCAAAAGACAAATGAAAATTTGTCAAACTGTGTAAATGATTCAGATAAAGAATAAAGACAAAACATAGCTGCAAACAGCTGCTCCAGTGGCTAAGCGGCAATGCGTCAAACCGTGTACACTTCACACAGGCACAATTAGGATTTGTCTACCCACTGAGCAATTTTGAGCTATAGCACACTTCCTGTTTGTGTCTTTGCTGCCAACTTTGTCACAGCCAAAATGCTCTGCAATAACTGACCTGAGGTGACATAACTGCAGGAATGTTCAAAGTATTTATTCACTACAATGCGAAGCTGTCTTACACTGTGAGTCAAGAGCAAGTCAATTATTGTAATTAATGCATTTAAAGTACATGCTGTTAGCTGAATATTTCCTGCTCACCAACTGTATGGCTTTCAACTGTGATCTGGATAATAGGTTCTGTTGTCAAATCGCTCCACAAAAATGTGTAGACTCTGCAGTGTGCAGCATTGCAACTCACAATCAGGATAAAGTGGACTGTAAATTATGTCTACCATTTCTTTGTTTTTAACAAACTGTCATGAAGCTTTGCAGGGCAAAATACTCTGGAATTTCCAAACATGCTTCCTTCACATTAGACTACAGCATTAACTTTTAAAAAGGCCTCCAAAAATCTGTTTTTGGCAGGACTTAAGCTTAAACTGATGGTGCACATAATTGTCTGAAATTGACAAGGCTGACCACTGGTAAAGTCACAGGAAGAGAACGGTTTTAGGAAAAATAACGGCTGTGGTTTAATAGCAACTAAAGAAAATGATGGAAATTTGCATTGGGACATGCATTGCATTCTTATTTATCTGCTAGGTAATTATGATCATGATCATGATGGGTCACGATTAGGTAAAATAATGCTTTCTGGCTTTTTCACAATGCTCTTCTTTATTTTTGATACATGAGGTTATCTGGATAAATTCACTATTAACCTGGAAGTCTACATGGTTTTTGGCAATGGCCAACTATGTGTTACAAATGTATTATGTGCATGGTAGAAATTGCCTGAGTTGACCACTGATATTTACCTCTTCTGGTTGACCTTTGAGGGCAACTTTGTGACAGTAAACATGGGAAATTCCAACTTAGTGATTTGATGATGATTGCCCAAATGTAACATTGGTTTTGGTCTGAGGTAGGGACAGGGGTGGTTCGGGATAGTGCTGTGGTGAATCCCCTAAAGAACATCTCATTTGGGTAGCAAGTGCAGGTTCAGCCAGCGAATCTTTGTCCCAAGTCCTCCTCTGAAGGACAAGCCTTGGTACTGTAGGAAGCAGCCACTTAACTGGGACACTGCTTATATTCAGTGAACTTGTCTTGACCCAAGAACTCTGAAAACCAAGAAACATACTGATACATGCAGGTTTAGGGGTGACAGGCTAAAGATTGAAATTATGCACAGATTCTTCACTTGGGGAGTAAATATCTGTGCAATATTTTTTTTAAATCAAGTTTCCCATACTAGCTTTTTTTGGAGCATTCAACCATATCCCGTAGCCTTCAGAGGTGGAAGTAACAAATTACACGTACTCACGTTACTGTAATTGAGTAGCTTTTTCGTGTACTTGTACTTTTTTGAGTATTTTTCAAAGTCAGTAATTTTACTTTTACTTAAGTACGTTTTAAATGAAGTAAGGTAGTTTGCTACATTTGTACATCCATCCATTATTGAGTAAAATATTTAATTAGAGACACCAATCAACGCAACGGGGACACACAAGGCTGTGGCACAGGTGTGTGCGTGTGTGGTTAGCCAAAAAGGGAGACGTTTTATAATGTTTAATGGGTTATGTTATGTGTTATGTGAGGCAGTTTGTGTTGGTAAAAATTAGGAGGCGATTATATAAGGTTAGATCGCAGTTAGATCGCTCTCTTCAAAGCAACCAGACTCCATTAACAAAAACAGTAAGTTTACCTGGCAGAACACGGTAGTTGCTGGTCTACCACTGCCTCGTTACACGTCGTAACACACATTAGTTCAGATTCAAACTAACCCTTTAAAACACCATACAATAACACAAACAAACTAACCAATCGAGGCAGCGGTAGACCATCAGCAACTCCCATGTTCTGCGAGGTAAAATTACTGTTTTTGTCAACGAAGTCTGGTGGCTTTAAAGAGAGCGATATAACTGCTGTTTCTGGTTAAACAAAGGATCTTAGTCTTTAACAGAAGGTCTATCTCTAGTCATTTTGACACCAAAACATGTAAACATAGTGCCCAGGTGTAAAAATAACAAAGTTTCCCTTTAATTATAACTGGGAGCTGAGGGCTACAGATCACACAATAAGCTTTCATAACCCTACAGTATGCTTTATGAAGCCATTCATGACAGTAGTTGGAACACCTATTACTCTTTAACTTTACCTTTACATTGTTCTGTTCACAGAGGAAACAAACATCAAAGGCAAAATGTGTTTATTATAAAAATCAACGGGGTGAGAAAGTAACTAAGTAACTTTTACTTTGAGTACTTTTTAAGTGAGCTACTTTTTACTTTCACTTGAGTCATTTTTTACAGAAGTACTTCTATTTGAGTACAGTTTCAGTCGGGTAACAGTACTTCTACTTGAGTAGAATATTTCACTACTCTTTACACCTCTGGTAGCCTTCATCAGCGAATACACAACCTTGTCGATACAGCCACTTGCAAACACCTGACCGAAGTTACGTACCAATGTTACGCTATGACACCTGAGCAGGTTCCATTTGCTGAAGGCAAATCGGTGAAGGTAGAAAACTTTGGAAAAAGCTGGTAAGTGAACCTGGAGTTCAGAATATTTTATCACAGACATTTAGGTAGAAGTTTGGACTGATGGTGATGCTGTTGAACCCAAAAAGGCTGAACTCCATCAAAGTACTAAATTTTATAAAACATCACCATTGTTTTCTATGGTCTCCAAGGCTGAGCCCAGCCACCCTATGGAGGAAACTCATTTCAGCCGCTTGTATCCGTAATCTCATTCTTTCGGTCACTACCCAAAGTTCATGACCATAGATGAGGGCTGGAACATAGACCGACTGGTAAATCAAAAGCTTTGCTTTCCGGCTCAGCTCCCTCTTCACCACAACGGTCCAGTACGACATCTGCATTACTGCTGACACTGCACCAATCTGCCTGTTGATCTCACGCTTTTACACTGACTTGTGAATAAGACCCCAAGACACTTGAACTCCTTTAATTGGGGCAGCAACTCACTCCCAACCTGGGGCGAGCAATCCACCATTTTCTGGCAGAGAACCATGACCCTTCAGTGCACGCTGAAGATCACAGTTTGATGAAACAAATAGAACCACATCATCTGCAAAGAGCAGAGAAACAATTCTGAGGTTTTCTCAGAACTGGACTTGACATCTTCATGGATAGGATCCAAGGGAAAGGGAAGGGTCAGTTTTCCTCCCCTGCTGAACACAGCCTGAGTCAAGCCATGAGCCAAACCATGAGCCCATAGCTAAGCTATGCACTAAGCACATGAATTTAATTCAGTGCCCATTTAACTGCGACTGTAATAGAGCAAAAAAACCCAACAAATTCCTAGTATGCATCATAGCAAGTGGTGTTAGCATGGCCAGATTAACCTACTAGGGAGTAGGGCAAAAATAAGTGCCGAGCCCCCATTGACCTTGTTCCCACTGTCTGAGCAATGTACTGTATACAGTCTTTCTGTAAATACTACCAGGCCCCAGATAGTAACAACTTGATTAAGAAATATGCAACATTACTGTATAATCTAAGAACTTACTAGAATTTGACACAGCAACACTCAAGACAGAGCCCTAAGATCCAGTAATATAGCCGGACCCACCTTATGTTTATTATTAAGGTCGTAGTGGGTGTTGTTGTTGTACTGGAGTGCATTATATTGACAGGTGGTTTTAATATTTTGTTCACTCCATTTGCATACATGAGAGAGGCAGTGTTACGAGCGGACATGTGTTACGAGCGCAAAACAAGAGATTTTGCTGCAGTAATTCCACCAGAGGGGGAGAGATGGTTAACTAGGTACGTTACCTGACCCTGACTAGCCTGCCGTGCGATATGGAAGGACTGAAACCTAGTAATCTTTGGGGCACATGGAAGACCTTGGGGGATGAGTTTATGGTTTACATGGACCTAACAATGGTGACAGAGGAAAAGAAAGAAGAAGAAAGTGAAACAGCTATCTTGTCGGCAAGAGTGGCAGGGAGCTACTGGATACGCTGATGAGTGATACAGATAAGGATACATGGAAGGTAGATAGCAGTATCAAAAAATATTATCATAATTGCAACCCTAGTGTTAACAAGACTGTGGAACGTTATCATGTCTTTACAAAGAACCACAACACCAGTGAAACTATTGACAGCTTTGTCACGGAACTGAAATTGTAGACCAAAACGTGCAAATTTGGACCTTTGAGAGACTGACTTGCTCATTCACGATCGGATTGTGTGTGGGATAACGACGCAAACATGAAAAAGAGACTCCTGTGCAAGAAGAACATGATGATGGACACATGCATACAGCTGTGCAGAGCCGCAGAGCTGTGAGAATAGGAAAGCCATCTCCGGACCGATGGTGGAAGAGGTGCATGCAGTGCAAGGAGCAGCATGCCAGAGACAAACCAGCAACACAGTAGAATGCAAGTAAACAAAGCAAACAGAAATGCCCAGCGTGCGGTAAGAAGTGCAAAAAGTGTGGCAAAGAGAAAACAGTTTGCAGTAAAATGTAAAGCCCAGAAAAAAAATGTAAATGTAAGGCCCAGAACAGAGAAAAAAGAAACCTGTGGACAATGTAGGAGTATGAAATAAATCTCTGTGTTACTGAAGCACAGACTGAGAATGTGACTGCAATGGACACTAACAAAGCGAATGATACTCAGCTCTTTGCGGGCATGCTCCTGGGCAAAGATGTTGTAAAATTCCAAACTGACTGTGGTGCTAGTTGCAATATCATTCCAATTAATCTGCCTAATCCTGACATCAAACTTGAAGACAAAAAAAGAGTGTGCTAGTAATGTACCACAAAAGCTACCAGAGGCCAATGGGGAAATGTAAAGTAAAATTAAGAAACCCAAGAAACCAGAAACTGTATCAGACTGTATTATGCCACTGCTTGATAAAAGCCAGTGAGGCCATGATGAAGTGATTAAGGTGTACTATGAGAACATTCTGACTATTGACAGCATCGTTATGTCAGAGAAGCCCACTTGTGAACAGTGGTCAATGGGACAAATAAGAAGCATGCTGATGCGTTCACTGGGGGTGCCTGTCTAAGGAGAATACTAAAGAATACTATAATATTTAGGTATCTAGGCGTTTTTGTTTCTTTTACTATTGATGATATGATTAAATGAATTTAGACCCAGTGGTGAATGAAATTAGAAGAGATCTTCAAAGATATAGCCCTTTATCAATATCACTACTTGGACAGTTTGCCATTATATAGATGTATGTTTTACCGAGGCTATTATATCCAATGCAGATGTTGCCTAATTATGTTCCAGTTAAGTTTTTTAAATCACTACATAATATGACTTGTGAATTTGTGTGGAAGTGTAAGCCCCCCCAGACTTAAGCACTTAGCACTTCTCAATATAATGTACTATCACTGGGCTTCGCAAATTAGATACATTACAGAATGGATAAAAAATTATCTTAATTCAACATTTCTTGATTTGGAGACCACTGGATGTGAGCCTGTTCTTTCCGACATGCCATTTATAAATAATGCAGTTTCACTACGGGGCATAAAGGAAAATGTTATTGTTAGAAATATTCTCAAAACCTGGAATCAGGTACGCAGGCACTTTGGGATAATGAACTCTGTTTTGGCCCCTATTGTATGTAAACCTGATTTTGCACAATAATGTTTACATGTGGGTTTCAAAACACGGAAGGATGCTGGTATTTATATATATAAGAGTGGTTTGTACATGATCATTTGGGAAAGAGACTATTGAACGCTTATTCCCTAAGGAATAAAGTTGCAAGTTATATTTAAGATCAAATGTTTGTTAACATCTCTACTATATAAATAGTAAAAGATCTTGGGGTGAGGATTTTTGGTCCAGTCTTGATAGTAAGATTATATACATATATATATATACATATACATATATATATATATATATATATATATATATATATATATATATATATGTGTAATATCTTATTGAGGGCGGCACGGTGGTTACGGTGGCTAGCACTGTCGCCTCACAGCAAGAGGGTTCTGGGTTTGAACCCACCCTTCTGTGTGGAGTTTGCATGTTCTCCCTGTGCCTGTGGGTTTTCTCCAGGTACTCCGGCTTCCTCCCCCGACCCAAATACATGCAGGTTAGGTTAACTGGTGATTCTAAATTGCCCGTAGGTGTGAATGTGAGTGTGAGTGGTTGTCTGTCTCTATATGTCGGCCCTGTGATTAACTGGCGACCTGTCCAGGGTGTAACCCGCCTCTTGCCAGCTGGGATTGGCTCCAGCACCCCTGCGACCCTCTAAAAAGGATAAGCGGTATAGATAATGGATGGGTAGAATATCTTATTGAACACAAAGCAAATTACATGTTCTAACAAATCCTATGAGACTCAACACAAGATAATTCACAGACTACATATAACCCCAGCTATTCGATGTAAATATGACCCTATGCACTCTCCACTATGTCTGAAATGTAAAAGCAGTGGCACATATAGTCATCTCATGTGGTCGTGCCCTAAGATTGAAATTTTTTGGCTGTCAGTCCAAAGTGGGATTAAAAATTTATTTGGGATAGATATACCTCTAAATCCACATCATTTTGCACTGGGATTAGACTACAATTATGAATCTAGGAACAGATACATTCTTAGAATCGCTTTGTATGCTGCACGCCTCACAATTTTACAAAAATGGCTGGATGAAGAGCCCCCTGATATTTTAACGTGGTATGAAAAACTTATGTTCATTTTGCCTTTGGAAAGACTATCAGATGTGTTAAGAGGTACTTTTGAGGAGTCCCCAATAGCAATACACCTGAAAGAGGAATGGTTAAGAGTAATGAGTATGGGGGTTACTAATATAACAGAATAAGTACATACAAACCATATTTTGTAAACTCACCTGGTTGTGATTACTGCTATTGCTCACTTTTTTAAAATCTAGGTTTCATTATATTTTGTCTTAATTGTAGGTCTTTTTATTATTATCATTTTATTTCTGTTGAAAATAAAAAAAAATATTGAAAATAAAAAAAAGCATGTAATGCAAGTATGCTGATGTGTTCACCACGCATGGCTGTCTAGAAGGAGAATACAAAATAGAGATAGACAACACTGTGTGATGTGCAATGTCTAAAGTGGTTTCTGGCATGTCAAGCTAGAAATTGAGTCCAGTTACCTGACAATATTCTTTACTATCCATTTGGATGCTGCCGATGGCTGAGGATGCCAATGGGGATAAGATCGGCTCCTGGGAAGGTGACCTGCGGGGTACCTCAGGGGTCTGTCCTGGGTCTGTTCCTGACACTGTGTGTCTGGTGTTAACTGTTCATCAGGAAACCAGTCCAGCACAGAGACTACTCAGCCACCATGCTAGAATGCTACTGCCCACAAAAGCATTGTCTGCTGCAGCCCAAAGTTGAATGAGCACAGCAGGATCTGAAAAACAAACAACGTCAGTGTGCCTACTACGACCAGATCAGCTACAGACCTAGAGCCACTCTAACCCTGCACTGTCTGGAGAATAGGCAGAGTGTGGAAGCCAACTGATGCTAGGTCCTACGAAGTTCAATTAGACTCTGGTGGTGTTCTCAGGTGAAATCAGAGACACCTCAGACGTGCTCAAGAAATGGCCCCCAGTGAGTACACGGACATACTGTAGACACTGTTGACCCCAGTCACTCAGAGACTGTTCCTCCGCACACTATCTCGGAGAGAAACACGTGCAGTTTTCAGGAATATTTACTTAGCCAATGTTTGTGAAGTGCTGAGCTGAGAGCTGTACAGTTACATACTAGCTTTAAGAGGACACACTTTTGTTCTCAGTAGCTGAAAATTTGCCATATAATGAAGATTTTCATTGTATTGCTATTAAGAAGAGATTTTATGTTTTTTTTATTTACAGTGAGGTACAAGTCAGACATTGGGTTGTTATAACTGTTATTCTGAAAAGAGAAAAAACTCAAAAGAGAAAGGATGTAACAATATGAACTATTGTTTAGGTATATGTTGCAGTGGACCTGCCAACCTGTGCTGTTGTTGCAACATGGACCTGTGTGTAGTTGCACCTAGAGGGAACAGACTAAACATATGTAGTGTGAACATATGTGCCGAAGTTATTATTACCCAGTTGGGTAGAAATAATGAATTCTGTAGTCTTTGTGTGTATAAAAGAACAGAATTCAACAATAGGTATCTCTTTAAATTCATATGTGTAAAGCGTCCTTGGGTCCCTTGAGAGGCACTATAAAAATGCAAGGTATTATAACCCTAACCCTAATCCTAGCTAAGGGTATGTAAGTTTCAATTATTTATTTTACTTTGTAACGTTTTATACATTATTTCCATTTTCACTTGATTCACTTACACTTTCTTTCTTTAACCCACGTTTTTCTAAAAAAGTGTATGAGACAACAGCATTTGAAGTCTTAAGTCTCGGACTGTTTTCTCAAGTTAAAACAATAAATAAGACAAGACTAGGAGTACAGCCATGCTAGCGGCTCTGTGAGATTGTTTAGGCACAGCAGTGCTTTGGGCTAAATCTTAACATCAGTGTAGTAACATGCTCACATTGACAATGCAAACATGCTGATGTTTAGCAAGTATAATGTTTAGCATGTTCACCATCTCAGTTTAGCATGTTAGCATGCTAATAGTATGGCTGACGCTGATGGGAATGTCAGTGTTTGCAGGTATTTGATCATAAACCTATGGAGCCCCTAAAGGGTCACAGACGTTTTTTGAGGACTACTTTTTTTTACTTTTACCACACAATATGTTTTGCGTTACCCTGCAATATTTTGTGTTCCTTTGCAGTATGTTCTGCATCCTCTCGCAATGTTTCTCTTTTTCCATTCCTTCTGAGCCATATGTCTATTTTTGCTCAGCTGCTCCCAGCACAATGCCATAGTGTGGATCAGCTCATTGAATTTTACTTTGAACTAGCATTAAGCATGCTATGCTGATGTGGTACAACTGCTCAATAGGCATGTTTATGCGAAAGTAAACTTAAACAAATTCTTGGTGGTAAGCCCGGCTTGCCTCCGCTTGTGGTGGGGTACCAGCATCTCCCAGGGAACCGTGAACCTTGCCATCCAGCCTATAGTGCTCCTCGCCCGGACCTTGGGGCGCACTAAGGACAGTCCGCCCCAGTCGACAGTCAGAAACGTTGTTAAAACACAATCGATGCCTCTTTCCACCTGTAGTAAGGTCGCCAATGAGCTACAACCTAATTTTCATTAAAACGAGCCGTTCTCTGAGCTGGACAAATGACATTGGTCTCTATGTAGCCTACAGCCGGCTGTAGACACTGAAGAGAGATACTACAAAAATATTCAATAACTTATAATAATTTGTGAAGTGATTTTGGGGACACTATACTGTATAGAGTGTCCCCAAAATCACTTCACAAATCAATGGTCTCCTGTTGGTTATACCACGCCTGTCTGTGGGTTGCTTTGCGATCAGTCAGGAAGCGTGACCCTCGCTGTCCAGCCTCACTCTACTGTGTCCCTCGCCCAGACCTCGCCACTTCCAGGGGCCGTGGACTTGCTCGCTGAGTCCTCTCTCCCTGCGGGGAGGGACGGTGCCCCCTGCTCTGGGCGGGACTGTCAATCGGGGAGGACTGTCCTCAGTGCTCTGGGAGATTACCACCAAGGGCTTACCACCAAGAATTCGTTTAAGTTTACTTTCACTAATTAGGCTACATAACCATGCCTATTGAGCAGTAGTACTATATTAGCATAGCATACTTAATGCCCAGTTCAAATTAAATTTCAATGAGTTGATCCATATGGCTCAGAAGGAATGGAAGAAGAGAAGTATTGCAAGGGAACGCAAAAGTAGTCCTCGCAGTGACTCTTCAGGGGCTCCGTATAAACCTGAGTATTGGACAAAGTAAAACTTGACCTGATGATGGCACTATATGAAAAATCAGAGGATCACCAAAGTTACTACAATTAATTCTGAGGGGAACATTAATACAGCCAGTCTGGTAGTAGACCTCCATGGTGCACCAAATATGCAAAGAGATTTATGATGCCACAAAGCCTCCTTTGTGATGTCACAGTGGTTGTTACTTGTTGTGATGTCACAGTACTGTTCACCATATGTCTCTCCCTGGAGAGAGGCTCTCCACTGATTAGCTGAACAGCTTGTTGCCCAACAGGCCATGAGGATGAATGACCTCTGGGGGTGAACAGAGAGGCATGCAATTTGCTTGATGGGAAAAGGTTGTAACACTCTTGTGTGTGTGAGTATGTATGTGTGTGTGTGTGTATGCACATATCATCAATAAAATGGACTCCGATTACAGTTTGAGATTTGTATGTGAAACTGGAAAAAGCTGTAAATACATTAACAAAAGCATGGCCATCTCTGTGCCCTCCCTGTTGCTCTGCTGTCTAAAGAGTAGGCTGATCTCATGCCTATGATTCTGTGCAAAACAAAATCAGATAGTTTGGTTGAAATTCGAGCAGACACTCGCCCATAAAAACTGTGTGCCATCTCAGCTGCTTCTATCACCAATTACAGAAATTGCATGTGAGGAAATTTAAGTACACATGATGCTAGACTGTGTGAATGTGTGTTTGTGAGAGTGTTGTATAGTGTGTGTGTGTGCTTGCAGGGTGCCTCTGTGTAACTGCTATTTATGGTTAGCCAGCCATAAAAGTGTCTCCTCTAGCTCCTCTCTCTTCCATTTATACAATCATCCAGTCCAGCAGTGCACCTAACAGCCCACACCACAGCACAGCGCTCCACTCCACACCTGCTCTGCCCCAAATCCAGAAACCGTCTACACTTCCAGCACTGAAACCACTGGAGAGCAATAAGCACAATACAAAAGACATATGCTGTGAGCAACAGAAGTCTCAGAAAATGTCTTCAGATTTGAAATGAAATTACACAAGCATTTAAAGCCTGATCGGATACTCCAAAGCAAATTGTCTCATATAATAAATGACATTTTATTTGTTACATGTAATGGTAAGCTAATCATTTTATTAAAGCAAGTTAAACAAAATTGGTTATGGTTGAGGTTGGATAGGGTTAGGTTGAATCAACATTTTATATTTAGAAATGATTTAATTTAGCTAATGTTTAATGTTAATATTTGGGATGATCTAAAGATTGAATACATCTTTTGAAAAGCTGAAATAACATTTCCTCTTTCTGAATTTGTTCAGCAGTGCTTGTATTGCAAAACATGCTATATAGTCCATCTTTTTTTTGCATGTCGTATTCCTACAAATCACCATTTCTTTAGATTATTTTCCAAAAGTTACATTCTGTAATGTTGTAGATGTGTTTTTTTTGACAGTACAGGCAGCCATTGGTGTCCATTCCTTTGTGTACACTATAAAAATCAACTTGTAGGGACTCAAAACATGATTGTGCCAAAGTCTGTAATGCATTGCAGTGAATATATAGTGTTTTATTTGTGCCAGTTATTTAAGTTGAGTTTTGGGTCAAGGTTTCACTTATTTTCAGACATATAGTGATGGAAATTGTATATAAGTATATATTTCCCTTGACATCAGGCTCCCACAATTAATTTAAGACAGATGTCAACAAATTTAGTTATAGCTTTTGAATGTCTACAGAATGCAAAGAACAAATAATTTCACCCATATAGGAGACTGCACTGTTTTTGAAATTACTTATCTTGCTTTTTAGGAGTCTTGAGCAGATCCTAGCCTTTTAAAAGCTGATGAACTTCATAAGAGACAGACACATGCATTGTTTTTTACTATGATACATGTAGAAACATTTTCACACTGCTGGCAGTGAGAGTGTCATTCTTTTGTTATTCTGTTGTGGTCTTATGTGCACATGAAATGAAAGAGACTCTGCAGTGCTTTAACAGGTGGAGCCCCTGCAGCCCTCTAAATAACCCCACTTTGTAATCCACTGCTTTAGAGACAAAATAACTCTGAAAGCTACATGTGAGGAAATATTGTAATATTGCATAATCCCCCAAATTTGCTTCCTTTCATAGTTCCCATCACGTTTTCAGTGGCTACAATAGTCCTCTTATTACTGTGTGTGTATTTAGTGTATATGATATTCCTTTGGGGAATTATAATATGCCTCTGCACTCAAAAAATGGGGAAAATCATCTGTTAAATGTAATAAACTAAATCTCATCTGGTCAACATAATACATTTAAACATGATTCTAACATAATAGCCAGGAAGTGATTTGATTGTGTTGTAATTAAGTGTTTCAACTGAATTAAACTTAAACTGAAAACTATGTGTGGCAGAGGAAAGGGAAGACAGAAGAACGGTAGGTGCAACTGCCAAGTGTAGGCATCGTAGCAGAGAAAATCTGCATCCATCCTTTAAAAATTTACTATTACAAACACCAAGTCTTCTCCATTACATAGTAATTGATGATAGATGTTGTACTTGTGAAATATTTTGTGACATTTTTGCAAAGTTATTAGTGAAATGCTAGCTACATTTTATCAAAGGATGGTAACTGCATGGCAGACTACTTAGAAGTATTTATATTTTCTTTCCACAAATTTCAAATTTCTGCTAATGCTTTTATTTTCATCATATGTTTTAAGTTAGTGGATTATATCTATACTCACTCAGCTTCACTTAAATACAGTAAGGTTTTTTTGGCAGTTATTTGTGTATTTGTCACTTTCAATTTTAACTGACTTGTTGAGTTAATATTTAATGTAATTTGTTTGTTTTGATGACGAGGCTTTAGCAGTTTTCTTTTTCAATGAATGCTGTGAACTCAACACATTAATGTTCGGTAGCGATATGAACTGTGAAATAACATTTATTTATTGAAAGCTACTACAGCTACTACTGGGGAAGCAGTGAAATCCTTTTATTCTTTGGGTTAATGGTATTAAGTTACTCAACAAACTACAATAAGCAATACAAAATATTTAGGATTTCATTAATAAAAGTGAGAATCATTTTTGCTCTTGGGTGCAGATTTCAAAGGCCACTTGGAATTGCATCAAACGCAGTCTTCAGGGAATACAGGGATGTAATTTAGAATACCAATTTAAAAATTAAACTTAAAATATCGAACTACTCAGTTATAATGACATCAGCATATTTTTTTCATCCCTTGGTTTACTGTCCCTAAAGGTGATGATGAGGATCTGAAGGAGGAGAAGGAGGAAGGCGAGGAGGAGGAGGGATATCACCAGTTAATAACCCCAGCCTCCTCTGCCTGTCAGCATCATGATCGCAGAACGTACCGGGACCCCTTCATCGGCTGAGCTCGGTCGTGATGACTGTCCGCGGGCAGAGCTGCAGCCCGGTGACGCTTGACATTTCCTTCATCCAGTAGTTGATTTCTCCAAGCAGCGCGGTGCGAAGCTTTGGCACAGTCACACACACACACAGCACACACACTCACACAGTCAGAGACTGCCTCTCTGGCGCGCACTTTGCTCCGACACATTGCTCCGAGGCTTCTCCTTCCTGCCATCAGGGGATTTGAAACTTGAGGGACTTTACCGTCGCAGGCAGAGAACAAAAACGGACGGACGGATAGTGTCGGTGCGGTGAATGTAGCGGCAGGCTGGGTGTCTGTCTGCGGGGCGCACAGCGGTGCTGCTGGACCAGCCGAGAACGCACCAAGTCCTGTCCCACGTCCCCATTTTATCCCCCGGTGTCCCGAACACGGCCAACATGATTCTCCTCGGGATTGTGCTTGTTCTTTTCTTCTCAGGTACGTTCAGTTATTTGATTATTGCAACAAAAGAGAGCAATCATTTTGCTTAAACACCTGAACAAAAACCAGTCTTTGTATAGATGGACTTCGACTCGCAAGTTAGACGGAGATGGGGATGGAGAGTGGAAAGTCACACTTTATTTGTAGCCTCACATTTTGCTCCAAGTGAAGAAAGATATTTCTGCCTCTTTTTCTTATCTACTTCCATTACTCCGAGGTGCAGTTTTTTTTTACTCGTTCGGTCATTTTCACGGTCTTGGAGCCACAGGGATGTAAAGAAGTGTGTTTTTTTCCTCCCTACTCAGCAGGGTAAAAAATGTGTCGTATGGCTGTTACTGAAAAATGAAATCCTCAAGTATAATTTTTGTCAGTAATTCAGTTTTTGGCTGTGGTCCTGTGGTTTTAGTTCAAGCAAGACAACAAATCGTCCAAAACGCCACTAGGCTACGCCCTTCCAGCTCCAAGCCCTGAACTGAAACTTAAAAATGATGACTGAACCCAGAAACATGCTGACTGATAAGTATCAAAACCTCAGCAAAACAGGGCTGTATTTTATTGTTTGGGTCCCAGCAATACAGTGAGAATTATTTATCTTTTGTCTATGGATATGTAGAAGCTCAAATAATTTGTTATTAGAAAATAAAAATAATAAAATGTTACAGATGTAATGCTTTAAAGTGAGCTTGTTTTAAAATCAGCTTTTAGTTCTAAAATACTGTGAATTTTTAATGCCATATTTTGCCCCATTTGCAGATGAAAAAATGCATAAAAACTCAGAAAAACAGAAATATTCTGTGGTTAAAAAAACAACAAGCAAAAACGTTTTTGAGAATTTTGAGAAGCAGAATGTTCATGATAAATATGAAATAAGTAGAAATGGCAGAATGTCATCATTATACTCATTAAAATCTCCTTAAATGTGTCATGCAGATTAAGAGGATGGTGAATGAAATAATGCCAACAGCTAAAACAACAGAATTTGATCCTTTTAAAATTTAAAGTTTTAATGATTAAGGTGCTGAACTACTTTATTGCATGTGTATTTAAGCAGCTTGTCCCCCAGTAAACTAAGGGAAAGATTTGGCATGAAATTCATTGATATAGGGACCCACAGTTTGTATGGGCGTATAGACTTACTGACTGGATTATTAAGGGATATTTGTACCATTGCGCCTACAGTTTATATGCCCTTACAGATCTCTTTACTCCAGAGCTCAAGAGATAGTTTTTCTTGTTTATCATAAATGGAGGATTTTTATAAATAGTTTCTAACAGGTTTACATCACTTTACAGTAAATGAACCTAGACCTTGTTGTGGACCTACAGTGGACCTTTTTAAAATGTTTCTCTTTTTCCCCCTTGATTGTTTGGCTATCCACCTTGATAGGGTTGTGACTATTTCATGATGTCGTGAGGACACTTCAATTCTTCCCTCATGTATACCAATAGCATTGATAATGGGCATGGTTTTAGCTAAAAAGGATTTTAAAGCTTAAAAACTCCACCTGGATTCCGTGAATAGTTGCATTAATTGTTTTCTCACACGCATCTCAATATACTGTCTCATATTGGCACTTATGGGTCCTTCTGACCAACCACAAAGCGTGAGCGGGATATTGTCCTGATGGTGACTTTGTCAAATGTATTCCTTTTTGTCTTTGTGTGTTTTATATAGGGGAAATGTGTTCAGAAGTCTGTGTGTGGGCACTCAAAGCTTGTAAATGAAAAGAACACAAAAGAAAAAAAGGCTTCTTTATAGCACCATAAACGTACTCTTAGATAACTTTGGGGGGTTGTTCATAGCACAGTAGTGGGTTGTGGTCAAGCCTATACTGTAACAATCATTTTCTGGTATTATATGGCATCGTATGTGCTGAGAGTCACGAACAGGTGTGAAGGCAGTGTTAGTCAAAGAACTAAAGGAGAGTTTTAGCATCAAAGAACACAGGACTCAAGTCAAGGTCGGAGTGTCCATGGTTCTGGATTACATACTATATTACATACATTACAGTCAGTGTACAGAGGCAGATCTACCAAAACTGGACAAAGAAACAAAGAGTGTTCTCTGACACTGGCAGTTATCATGGCTGAACAGAATGAAAACAAACTGCTGAATACTTGTTATTGAAAATCACGGGGTTCAGTAAGTGTGAAGAAAACAAAAGTCTGAAGAGCCCCCGTCAGTGGGCCAAAAACCTTTGTCACCTACTATAAAGAGGTTATGCAAATCCTTCTGAGGTATGAAGATTAGATAATGGCAGTCCAATCAGGAGAGACTTAGAGTGAACAATAAAATTTATTGTGTACAATAAAATTATGTGTGTGAAGAGTCTTTGGCGATTAGACCCCATAGTGATGTCATCATAGTTAGGGGGTAGAGATGACATGGGATGACAGGAAGATCCTTCCCTGGGTCTAGACACTGGTGGTGGTGAAGAGATGAAAATGGCTGGAGATCTGGACGGATGTGATGCAGAGCGGGAGTTGATGAACTTGGTGGAAGGAACCCTGGAAGCCGGATGTGAAGAGAATTGGAGGTGACTGGGGTGGAGGAGGGTCGTCTAAATTTCACATTGAAATGACAGCTGACAGCAGCAGGGAGGAGAACGGTTTTAAAATTTGACATCAGCGAGATGATTGGCTCAGGGAGATCGTGGCAGAATTTGGTTGGTTAAACAAGAAGAGTGAACGCCCACAATCAGCAGACAGAGTTGAAGCAGGAGGGTGGAGAAAGAGTGAGAGAGAGAAAGGTGAATGAATGAGTGCCTAGAAAGTCTTCCTGATTGAACTTACGCTAGCTTCATTAGATTGGTCAACACATTCTATGCATTGCAAGTAAGTACATAAGTTTGTTAGAGACAAAAGTATGAAACTAATTTAATCTTTAATCAATGTAAACCTTAAAATATAAGAGTACACAGGATTTGAAAGCATTAAATCAAAATTTTGTGCTCCATCCAATGTTTCGTCTTTCTCTTTCCTGGTTGGTTTGTCAGATTTTGAGCGGTTGAGAATCAGAATCACAATCAGCTTTATTGATCAAGTATGTGTACATATACAAGGAATTTGACTCATTTTTTTGTAAGAGGGCACCTGCTAACAGTGCTTCCACAGGACACACCCATATCTGGCTGTGGTTGGATGTTTTTCATAGTTTAAGTCTGACATTAAGACAAAAACAAGACAAACACTGACGAAGCACACTGGGAAGTCACTTGATTTTCCTTAAAGCTATAATGAGTAGGATTTGTCGGTTGCTGTTTGTGAACACAACATTCAAATTTGGCCCAAAGCGCTTCTGGTGGTCCCACGTGCTTACGATCTGGCAACTGGTTGTTACGTTTTAATAAAGTCCTGCACCTCACACCGTGCACGCTGTTGGGGGCTACACACCACTGCCCAAAGGTTGATGGCCAGAAATGTCCAGAGCACAGCAAAATAAGAAAATCCAGGCAGAGGGCAGGGTCTCTGCAGATACAGACACCACCACACACTTCTAGTGGTTCATAAGTGATGATTGAGAGGGAGGGGGGGGGGGCTTTTTTCTAGCTACTTTTCATGCACTCTCAATAGCAGATGTTACAACTGACTCAGGTCGGAGGAAGACTGAGGCGTGTCTTATGCAGTCAGACTACCATAGTTGGTAGGTTATTGTGTCAATATATAAACCAAAGATCAGCCTCAAATCAATCCTACTTTTTTAAAATAAAAATTTTCAAATTAGCTGAGCTACTCCACAGCCCTGCCAGGTACCCCCTGGTAACAGCAGAAGTACCCCCTGGCATAAAAGTATCCCTGGTTGGCAATCAGTGGATTATATCACTGCTGTAGCAGGACTAATGAAATTCCCCCACATTGGCTTAGTGTGAGTGTGGTCTGTGCTGCAACACTGCCCTGCTGTGTTCATTAGCCATGTTAATGATTGTCCAGCTTGTAGTGACACTGTAATATTGAGTGACAGGCTCATATATCTCCCTGTCTCTTTGCCTCAGGTTTACCCACCCTCCCCCCTTCTCCCTCTCCCTCAAGGCTTTCAGGTCGTGTCTGATTTTCCTTTTTTCAATCTCAATCTAAATTCCCCCTCGGATTCAGCGACGCGTCAGAATAAATTGTTCAAGTCGTTCAATGAGGAAGTGCAGTCAACCGACGCCGGTGTGCAAACACATTTGGAGCGGCGGTGGTTGACGTCTTATCGGTGCGCAGGCAGGTGTACATGTTTGTGTGTATTTTTAGGGGTGGGAGGGTGCGTGACAGAGCTCATTTTGCCTGGACACCACTAGTGGGTTTTTGAAGACCTATACTGATACTGATACTTTGGGAGTGAAGCAGCCCACAAGGAATATTTACCTTCTCTTTTAGATCATAACCCCTTAACATACAGTTTCCCCCCTTTGGTTCCACTTAAAGGCCTTGAAAACTTGTTTCCTCAATCAGCTTCTTACTTACAGTGATGGGGTCCTACATAGATACACTATTTTCTGCTAAAGTTAAAAACAGGATTGAGATTTCTGTCTGAGGTGTGTTGTCTGTGGTTTGAAGTGGCCGGGTTCTGTAATGTCACATATTCCCATGCACCAATCAGATTTTAGCAACATTTGAATCATCTGTGGTCAAACTACACCCACACAGTCCAGATGAAGCAGATTAGTTGGGTTATGAGGGTCAAACTCTTAGTAAATAATACCTAAAGAAGTTTTTTTGGTTTGTTGATTTATACTATTATAATTAATAGTGTTATTTTGTAAAAAATAAAAACCAAAAAACATGAAGGAACAGCTCGGATGCAGGCATTTTTTTCTTAATGCATTGCAGAGCTATTCAATTGTCACGCATATACATTGGATTGATTTGAATAACTTTACTGTACTTGCACTGTGCAGCTGTATTATCTAGGAAAATACAAGTATCGGAACACACACACATGTATCAGGTGTTTCAAAGTGTAGGCCGTAGGCTATCACACACCTATTACTGATGATTCCACAGCACTGCAGGGGTGTGTGCTTTGAACAATAGGAGTCCCTACAGTAGGTAGAGAGAGAGAGAGAGAGAGAATGTCTTATCTGTTTTGATCTCCAGTGACAGACAATGTCTATGAAGAGCAATGAGGCCAGAGAAATGAGCATCATAAACCTGCTTTGATGATAAGTGTAAAAAGCTGCTTGGAATAGGAGAGGCGATCATCCCGGGTCACAGGAGAGAGAGAGAGAGAGAGAGAGAGAGAGAGAGAGAGAGAGAGAGAGAGATGAAGAGGATTAGAAGTGTGAGGTGAATGAACTTGGTGAAAGAAGTGAGGAAATCCATCCTCCTTCTTCTGTCACATTTAATGAAAAATGAGCAACTTACCTGGCCTCCATCCACCTGGTTCCATCTGATCTGGGTGCAGAGGTGTGTGTGTGTGGTGTGTGCATACGTGAGTGTGTGTGTGTGATAGCGTTCTTGTCAAAGGGAATGGTGTATCCAATGGGGTAGTTTGGAGGTCTTCTGTGTGTTTTGTTGATAACTGGGATTTGGAACTCAAACACAGGGGCGGCAGATGGTGTGTTGGCTTCTGCTTCCATGGCTGTGTGTGTGTGTCAAGTGTATGAACAGGCGTTTGATTGAGTGCTGTGTGTGTGTATTGGTGTGTCCTTACTCAAACTCAGTGTCGGACGCGAGTCAGTGGTCCCTAAAGGTACTGCTGCTCTCTGTGGTCAGAGCCTGGGCTGATCCCAGGTCAGCCACGGCCTGACCTCAGGCCCATCTGCTATCATGATGACAGATGTGTCAGAGACTGGCTTCAGATCTGTGGCTGGACCCATAATCCCCAGTTAGTCTTTCTGACAGACTGCCCTCCCTGTTGGCAGGAGGACCTCTGCCAGACATTTAGTTTGGTTCTTCAAGTCCTAAATATGTTTGGAGACACGCTGAATCAAATGTTTTTTCTCCTACTTTTTGTCCAACAGTAGGAGTAGTAAGCACAAAACCATAAGATACAGAGGGTCTGAGGCATCGCCCATGGATCATATGGATCATAAATCATTTTCAAAACACATTTCAGCAGAAAATCAGTGTTACTAAATGAGAAGTTAACTGATAAGTGACTCTGGCCTGACAAAGCCATCCTACAAGTTTTATGTTTGTGTGTGTTCACGCGTGAAATAGGTTTCATTAAAATAAAACCTAATTGACAGAAGTTTGAAAAGTACAAGACAGAATGATCAAAATGTCTGAAAAGGTAGATGAAACAAAACAGAATATAAAAGTAAATTTTGAAAATATATCAACATTTTAACAAATATTAAAAACTAAAATGGGGCGACCTGGTGACTCGGTGTTTAGCACACTAAAGGCATAAATATATTTGAAAAGAACTATGATGTATGCTTATGATGTATTGTCTGATCATGTCTAAAGGATGACGGACCTACATACTTACACACCTCGCACACCTGGCTAATTGCTGCAAAAGGGGGCGTGATTCCCAGATAGTAGGCAAAAAATTAAAAAAGTTGCTGAACGCAACCCAGACCCCAGTTCTGACACTGGAAAGGTTTGGGGGAAAGGAGGTTTCAGACAACCACTTCCTCTAAAGCCAACAGACACCGTATAATCGCAGTGCTCTCATTTCTCGTAAGCTCTCTACTGTCACTATGTAATAGGTCAAAATGCTTTAAGAAATACTTTAAAAAGGAACAAAAATAACATTTGAAACCTAGGATTCATTGTTTCAGCCTGTTTTCTTTTACAATATGTTTTTATCACAAAGTCCACAGAGCTTTATTCACTGATGATGGCCTTAGATGTTGCTAAAAGCTCATGAAAAACCAAGCAAGTAGACTTTAAGAATTTTTTGTCAAAGCTATTTACAAAGTCAAGAGTTAACATTCAAGCTTAATGTTTAAATCAGGGGTCTTCTTTTCAGGCCAATGACCCCTTAGCTGATAGAGAGATGGAGCAGGGACCCCCTACTACATGTATTATATAAAATATTAAACTGGGCCTACAATAACGTGTAGGGTTGCCGATAGTGCCATGTATAAACATATCTTGTTATGGTGCATACAATACTAAACTTTTAAAATAATAATTCTTGAGAGATTCATATATTTATACATCATGTTTTAATTTTAAACATACATGTGGAAGGGACAGTGAATCCTTAAGCTTAACTGTATCTGTGGATGGCACATACTCCTACTTTAGTGAGATATCTGACCCTAGTGAGTGGCACACAACTTGTCCATCCTAGGGTGGATGGAGGTTGTCAGACAGACGGCCATATCAGCCTCAGGCTGCAGTCTTGACCTGCATTTGCTTTTCAGGTAGGTGTGGGAGGAAAATCAACTTTCGCAAAGATACATTGTTGCAAAAGGCAAAAGGCTCATCATTGCTTTTGCTGTCAATTGTGGAAAGTCTTTCTGGCAAGAAATCCAGAACTGGATGTGTGGTTTTGTTTCATATATGTTTCTGTATGTCTGTGGATAGTTTGATGAGCTGATCTTCCTCCGTTACTGTCAAGCTTGCACCATCTGGTACGTTGTCTTTGAATGGAAACTGTATCCATGTCTTCTCCCTACGCCATGAGTCAGCCTCAGAAAAGTATTTCCCAAACTGACCCTTGAGTGCCTCCAAGTGAACAACAATTGCACGGGTTATGTGAGGTGAGAGCACTGCAGAATCTCCCAACTCATCCATTGATGGAAAAATGGAAAAAATTCCCTCCCTGACTCGCTCCCTCCATCTTCTGATTTTTCTGAGAAAGCCTTCCATTCTGTCATACAGGTGTATGGCATGTGTATTCCGGCCTTGCATAGAACTGTTAAGTCTGTTCAACTCAGAGAAAACGTCTGCAAGATATGCAAGTTTAGTGACCCAGACATCGTCACTGAAATTTGCAACCAGCTCTGCGCAGTTTTGGAGAAGTAAAAACTCCCGAATAGACGCGCATAACTCCAACACGCGTGACAACACTGTTCCACGTGAAAGCCATCGGACCTCAGATTGGTAAAGTAGAGCATTGTGTTCCTCTCCCGCAGCAGCACAGATAGTAGAAACGAGGCGCGTTTGTAAAGCACTCATCTTGACAAAATTGACAGCTTTCACGACTGAGTCCATAACGTCTGACAATTCAGTACTCATTTATTTGGCAACGAGCGACTCCCTGTGAAGCATGCAGTGTGTCCACATCACTTGTGGAGCCAAATCCTTTACAAGTGCTATTAGTCCACTTTTTAAACCAGCCATGGCTCTTGCACCATCAGTGCACAGCGCAACACATTTTCTCTGAAAAAGACATTGATCACTTTCAGTCCGTTCAGGAAGCTGCTTACAAAACAAAAGTTCCTCTTGCATTTCGTTTGGATCGAGAAACCTCACAAATGCTAGAAGCTGATTGTCTCTTGACGCATCCGTAGATTCATCCAATTGTAATGCAAAAGCCTTTGCCAACCTAAGCTTCTCTACGAGTTGCACCCTGACACCAGATGTCATGTCATCAGTTCGCGCAATGGTTGTGTCCAACAGAGGAATAGTTTTCAATTTATTAACGTACTCATCATTCCCAAACATTGTTTTGCACTTTTCACTTGCTGCAGGCAATAAGAAATCTTCTGCAATTGTGTATGACTTTTTCTTCTGAGAAATCCAAAGAGCAACTTGACAAGAGGCTTTCAAAGCTAGCTCACCAACTTCAGCTGATTGTCTCTGATTGTTGAGACGAGCTTGGAAGTATACCACTGGTTTTCTTTTAAGTGGCTATGGGTTGTCTCCAAGTGACGCTGCAGCTTTGATGGCTTCATAGCTTCGTTTGACAGCACCGCGGAGCAGATGACACACTGGCAATTCAGCGCCTTACCTCGAAGGTAAATCTAAACTTAAGATAATTCTCTGAATATTTTCGGGTCTTCCCTCGTTTGCGCTTACCCATAGCTGCTAAGTCAGCAGCAGTTGTAGCATGGCTAATGTTAGGTGCGTATGTTAGGTCAGGTATGTCAGAGTCCCTTGCTCGAGAAGTTACAAAATGATCCATTTTGGCTCACAAGAATGTCCGTACAGTAATCCATAATGTACACATTGTGGATAGGTGCCGCACAGTGATTTAGCAAAGGTTAGCTAGCTCACATGATTGCACGAGGATTCATGGGTATCATCAATGTTAAGATAAGATAAGATAAACTAAGATGAACCTTTATTGATCCCCAGAAATTTGGTTGTTGCAGCAGCACAATGACAGCAATAAGTACAGATAAGTATAGAGGTAAAAGAATAAATAATACAGGTATATATAAACTGGAATACAAAAGAATACAAAATACAAAACAGAAACTATACACAAGAATATACAAGCACACAAGATTACAAGGTGAAGTGTCAGTGGTTCGGTTAAAGTGACAGTGGTGTGATTAATAGCAGCAGAATCAACATGTCTACGTAAACAGCAAACACCAGACTAATATATGATATGATTAAGTAATGGAGCCTTATTTGTCTGTATTAACATAAAGATGTAATAGAAGTATAATACAGAATATGAAGCAGGTCAATATAATGTAAACATGATGTAGTATAATATAATACAATATAGTATGAGATATGAGATATAATATAAGGTAAAATTAAATGATATAGTATAACATAATATAGTACAGTACAGCAATGTAACATACTGTAGTATTGTTATATTAAACAGTATAAAATCTTGTTATGTATATAAAATTATTATTTTTTTTACAAATAGGGCGATTTATCTTTGCTAATAATATGTTGGATTCATCTTCATGTGTGTTTTCGGACATATTTTAATAATAAAAAAAACTTTCAAAAAATTTAGACAACCTACAACGCATGGTCTAAAGTGCATGGCACAATATGGCGATATTTTAACTGAGGAGGAGGCGCTTCCTGTGTGTGTAACAAGCAGATGTCATCCATCCGCCACCCTCCCAAACAAATTATTTGTCTGATTTGGAGACCCCCACCTGCTTTACTTTAAAGATTAGAGAAGCTGCTTTCAGTAATTATAAACGTTTCCATGTGCGCAGTAATGTCACTGCAACAAATACCGGGATCTAAACTAAAAACTGTAGTTATAAACTCGACAGGACAGAGGAAACTCTCGGGGGAAACAGAATTTAACATTTAGCTTCTGAAATACATTTTTTAGACAGCTCTGATGGAGTCCAGGATTTATCAAGAGGACACTGCTTTACTCCTGGACCTGGACCGTGTCTGTGTGACCTTTTGGATGTGTAGAAGAACATAGAACATTAATTTACATTCGATCCTGACCCATCCTGTCAGCATGTCTGGAGATTTAAATAATCAATGAAGTTACGCTGCTGTGCCTCGTGTGTAAATGCGCACAGCGTCTCTCTTAATGGGGAGATGGACTTATCGTTTCTGCTGCGGTGGGATTGCTGCTTGTATTTAATAAACTAAACTAAATAAAATGATGTATTATTTCACCCACCCACAACCCATCTGCTATTAATCAGAATGTTCCCGATCTGCAGACTATCCACAGGCACATGTATACTTATGCATATATCCGCGCATCACTAACATGCGTTGTGAGCCCGCCTATGAAGGCGCATCTTACTATCTGAATAATGTGCCCTTTAAATAGCAGGAAAATACTGCGCCATTGACTTTCGACCAGATTTTTGTTGGTCAGTGGCGCAATTGCTTTCTGCTGCCTCAAGATAGCAATGCGCCAACAATAAGCCTGACCACACCTCATTTTAAGACCAACATGCCCATGGGCGCACAAATGGGCGCAAGTATATTTACTACTTACACAACGTGGGCGCTGGGCATGAGAATGACAACTGCGTCGGTCGGATACTAGTAATGACAGTTGCGCTGTGCGCTGCTTTGCGCCACGTGTAAGATACGGCCCTAAAAGTTGTCAGTGATAAGGACATCTAGAGGCTGAACATTAATGTGTTTGAGCAGTGGTGGGTGTTGCCAGCATGGTTTTCGAGGTTCAATGTACTGTCTGTCCAAAAGACTGACATCATGACCCCTAACAGTTATCCTGTAGGCCTCAACTGACTCACTCTTTTCCAGCTATTTTCTTGTGAAAACCACAGACTGACAACAGTCCCACTTTGCCAAAACACAGGGAGTGGAGGCAGTAGCTCCTTTAATACACAATGACACCCTTGCTAAACAAAGAAAAATGGGAGGCATTCATCACTGTGAGGCCTTTGCAACTATTCAGACATTATCCATTATTTTACTCTTTGATCACAATTACACTAATTATGGCTCCTCTATTACCTCAGTTTTTTTTAAACAAGGAAGTGAGGGAAATGAGAATTTAGAGGCTTAGTGATTCACAGTCTCTGAGTGTCTGTGAAATGTGATTAGATATTTGCAGGTGACACACAGACTTTTGTACAAATTATTCTGGTTAATTTAGGAGGGGGAAGAGCACTGGGTTGCAGGCTTAAAGTGGCAGAGAGGGGAACCAAAGCTCAGCTCATATCGCTGATTTTCTGCAAACTGCTCCACATGCTCTTGCTCCCACAATTTTTTTTATTATTAGATTGGTTGACCTACCCTGGTGCTGCAGAACTAATTTTACCAATATGATGAAGTTTTTGCTCTGTTAAAAGGTCGCTCAGACTCCAATTACTGGCTCTCAACTTAAGCTTTTACTAAGGAAGCACAGAATAGGGAGCCAAAGTCCATGCAGCGACCCTTAGATGTCCTCTAATCGCAGGCTGCAAACACACAGTCTGTCTCCACTCTATTCCAGTCTGTCTCTCCAGTATGAGCCCCTCAAACTTTAGCCATCAGCCATGAATGCCTTATGTTGACATCAATGAAAGCTGCTCCACTGCTGCATTGCTCTGGTGTGGCATTAAGGTTGGAGCATCCGAGATGATGTTAAAGTATCAAACACATGTAATACAACAAGACAAGGTTGATATTGCTTGTTCTCTGGTTTTCTAAGTAAATCACAAGATGACTGAAAGCCCTCATTAGCTATGATTTTTTACCATATAAGTGCTGTCACTCCTTTAATATAGTGAAGGATTGTCATGCACACCCTTGTCAGCTTTTAAAAAAATCTGGTTCAGACAAAAGAAAAACTCATTTGTTGATGAACAATGTTTTGATCGTTTTTCGATCGATAATTCTGTCAAACTATTATGTAGGCTAATTTGTTCAAATTAATTCAAACACAACCCATGTAGCTTAATCCTGAAATACATTGTGGAATTGACATTTTAGTAATGTTATAGTAAAGCAGTTGCATTTATACAAGGCAGCAAACTGTCTTACCTTTATCCACTATTTCTCCATTTATGGTGTTGAATCCAAAATGCTTCTACACATTACTTCTGACATGGTTTGGTATCACTCGTTTAGCATAGCTTTCTAGTTTCATCCATTTTGTGTTAACAAAAAGATAAATTGCCTAAGCATGAAAGTTGATTTTTGACCTTGGAAATATTACTTTAACTAAACTCAACTTAGGGTCCACTCACTAGCATTTTCTAGAGCTTTTAACTACATTTCCTTCATCCGTCGAGGAAGACAGTGCTGACTTGACAAGCTATTAGGTGACTTCAAATTTGGTGTGGTACAGAGTTGTGGCTGATGACAAGTGAGCAAACTCCATCAGCCGATGAAGGCCATATGATACAGTTAAAGAAAAATCTGGTTGAAAACTCCAGAAAAAGCTAGTAAGTGGACCTTGAGTTCCAAGGCCTTTCCAAGGTCATGAATAAATGCATGTGTAAATTTAAGCCAACTCGCACGAGAAGCTCTATGAATTACTCCATCTGCGATAAAATCTTGTGATAAGGTTGAAGGCTCTGGATAAAGCTAGTAGGTGGACCTTGACTTTGGATTGTTTTTTTGAACAACAAATGCCTAGATTCTTGATAGGGCAATGGGGCATGGAATAGATCAGATCAATACCCCCCGCTAAAGAAGAAGCCACGGCCTGTTGTGCTTATAGTTTGGAGTTTGAATTTGATCAGATATTTCAATTTGTTGACGTTCAAATGGTAGTTCAAATTTCAAATAAAAAGTGACAGCCTCTGACCACATTTTGACGATTCTAAAGAGCAGAAAATTGGTGGATACCAGAGGTGGGACCAAGTCATTGTTTTGCAAGTAAGTCTCAAGTCTTTGCACTGAAGTCCCAAGTCAAGTCCCAAGTCCTAAACTTTGACTGTTGAGTCCTAACTTCACTACAGTGTAATGCCATTTCAACAACAGAGTACCAGAGTAACAGATGTCAGAAAATGCCTTATAGCCCTCCAAGAATTGCAGATGAAACTGCTCTTTATTACTCATATTATTAATTTCATTATCAACTTGTAATAATCAACTCTCTCTCTTTCTCTCTCTCTCTCTGTGTGGTTACAGTAATGTTAACCTATATCAATGTTTCTTTTTTAGTAACGTTAGGCTACTGCTGGCCATCCAGCAATGACAGATAGCGAGGTAACATTTCTGATTAATATAAATATCAAAATATGATTTTTTTAATGAAACTAGAGCCTAGAGGCTTTAAATACAAAGTTGTCATAGGCAGAAATTTTATGTAGACAGCTTTTATTGCATACACGGCAATCCAGTGGAAATCATTCATTTTCAATGGAAGGAGTAATGTTAACGTTGTGTTACCTTGTGATTTCGCTGCTGTAACATTAGCAGATTCCAGCGTGTGGCCATCTAATTTAGAAGCAGATTTGTCATCTTGTTTCAGGTGAACATCAAAGTACAAGTCGGGGAGAGAACCCGCAACATCTCATCTGTTTAAACAGAGTGAGAATCCATGGGACTTTGTCTTTCACTTTGATGCTAAACACTCATTGTTGCACTCTGTAGAGCTCTATTTTCCAACAAACACTGTGGTCACAACTGAGACTTCTTTTTCTCTGAGGTTTTTTCTTGGACGTTCAATTTAAGTTTGGAGTTAAGTTAAGATGGCTGTCTTTTCTTTGGCTGTTCATATGGCTGAGGTTGCTATCACTTCTCATTGTAACCAACCAGTTATTCCTCTCTTTGTTCCAAACCAACCCAAAATGTGAAATGCATCACTTCCACTTCTCATCGCAGTGGTGGGAAACACTTCTTTCCCCCATTTCTTTACCACAGCTAGCTCTGAGTCCTTCTGTGCCAAATATAAGAAGATATTTGTACAGAGAGAAGGATAAGAGATGATAACAGCACATGATAACATCCAATATATTCTGACCAGGTAAATCAGTGAGACAGTGCACATTGTAGATTAGCTGCAGCTAATCCAGCAGCTTTAAGATTAAATCCAACCCTGTGGCACACAATGTAAAATACTGTAAAGGCCAGGAGGAGCTGGTGCTGTTTGTTTATGGTAATTGTATTACTACTTCAGAATGTGGTAATCATCAGTCTTAGATGATGAGCTGCTACCTGTGATAGGTGAAGTAGCCTCAGGTGATGTTGTATTGACCTCTGTTTCACTTCATTGCCATAGGGTGGCTAGTGATTGATTTGTTTATATGTCTATTCATCTGTTTATCTGTCCTTCACACACACTATATCAGAGTGCTGAGAGAATTACGATGATATTATGCTATAAAATTTCCTATTTTCTGAAACACACTGACCCAAAGAGGGCCTGGGGGCATGGCGGAGGCAGAGCAGGACCCCACTGGCGGATGGCCTGGGGGATGACCAGACGGTCGGAGACTCTCTGGTGGATGGGCAGGAGGATGACCAGACTGGTGGAGCCGCTCAGGAGGACGGGCCGGAGGCCAACGGCAAAGGTGGAACCCTTCTGGAGGCCAGCGGTGAAGGCGGAACCCCACTGGAAACTGGCAGTGAAGGCGAATCCCATCTGGAGGCCAGACCAGCAACTGGAGGTCTGCGATTGGACAGCAGGACTGGAGGCCAGCGTCAGGAGTGCTGAGCAGGGGGCGGGGACAGGAGAGCTGCCAGGTGAGCTGGTGGAGCCAGGGAAACAGGAGGCTGCGGAAGCACAGCCACAGGAGACAGCTGTGGCTCAGGAGCCAGTGACTGCTGTGGCTCAGGAACCGGTGACTGCTGCAGCTCAGGAACTTCGGGCCGGTGCAGCATAGGAACCGGCGACTGCTGCGGCTCAGGCTCAGTGGATTGCACAGCACAGGAACAGGTCAAAGAGTTCAGATTGGAAGTTGGCAGGGACAGCTGACTGAGGGTCAGAGAGTTCAGGCTGGGCATCGGCGAGGATGACCAACGAGGAACCAGGAAGTTCAGGCTTGGTGTCTGTGGGTTGGGACGATGGGGAACCAGGAAGTTCAGGCTCTGGGTCACTAGGCAATGGTGGGTCTGGGGCACTGGGCAGCTGAGATTGCCAATTACGTCAGGAGCTATGATGACCACGTCTCCTTCTGTGGCCTCCACAGGACCACATGAAAATGGCCAGGCAAGTGCCCTCCCAAGGAGACTGGTGGATGTCTGGGTGGCTCCTCAAACTGTCTCCGGAAGGCCCACAGAGTTCTAGTGAAAAAGAATCATGACAGGCGGGTTGCAGGCTAGCCGGCTCAGGACAGGCAGGCTGCAGGCTCACCATCCCAAGCCTAATCAACCACATGGCAGGCTGATTGTTAGAATGATTGAGTCTAACAGGTGATTGTTTGGTCAGTTCATACTGTTATGATGGTGGTGCAGGGTGGACCCAAGTGCAGGACATGGAGGCAGGCAGAATGAAGCAGTTAAATGTTTTATTGCAATAGTGGTTTACTGGCAGGCAGGTACAGGTAGACAGGCAGGCTGGTAATTCAGGAACACGGAAACACAGGAGCACATGATGAACTGACAAAGAACAAAGGATCTAGGCTGGTATAAGTAGAGTGTGGCTGATGAGGGAATCTGAGACAGGTGAGCAGGTGGGTGGGGAAGCTCAGGTGAGGGGAATGAGGTGATTGCAGTGCAGATTGGAGTAGCAGGAACTGTAATGAAAAGTCTGAGGGCATGTCAAATGTTTTATTTCCTAACCTCATATTCATTGGCAGTGCAATTGCTGTGCCTTCAAAGCATCAGATTGATTTAATATTGGCATATATTAATTATGAAATATATTTTCACATTGTCATATTATACTTTCATCCCTCTCTCTTTTTTTTAAAGTTTTATTAATTGTCTGAACTTCAACTTCTGTGTGAATTATATAACAGTAATACATTAACTTTTTTTTGCCTGTTTTAATTTATTTAGTCATTTTTCCCCCTGCTGAACTAAGTTTGGATAGACTGCAAACTATCTGAACCCCACCACCACTTTGAATTAGGAAAAGCTAGGAGAAGCTTTATAAATCAAAACAAAACAGTCTTTTAAAGAATTTCTCACTAAGCGTCAAAGGGTTGGACCTGTTTATAACCTGCGGGTCAGGCGGCTTCAGGTAAGCTTACTAGGAAATATCACGGGTTCGGGTGTGCGGGTCAAAAAGTGACAAAGCAGCGTTCCGAGTAAGTTATTAATTACTCACAGAAACATTGCGCGCAATAGTCCACCTTTCTACCTTCTATAATGGATTATAATAATGGATTCGGGTACATCCCTAGCTTTCATTTTATGACATCTGTCAATCCACACTGACTCTGAGACACACCTGTTTTAAACCTACTTGGCTCTAAAATCTTTAACTGTAGACCAGTCTACAGTTCAACACTAAGTGACCCTGTCCCCATGGCAAGTAAATCTGTTTAAATGTGTGCTCTGTATTTCTCTAGGGTGTGAGTCAGAGAAAATGAAGCGTCACATTCTGCTCAAAACCTGGAACATTTGGTAAGAAATGTGACCTGTGGTTGCTGGATTGAGTGAATGTTAAACAAACGTGCTCAGTCTGAATGATCATCTTCTGCGAAGCAGCTCTCCAGACTCTTGTGTATTCACACAGTACTGGTGTGCAACAGATGGCATACTGGATGTTCATTGTTTTCAATGGGAAAACAATGATCAACTCCACCAGCACTAAGAGTGCTGCTTGCCGCCTGCAGACACAGTGTGGCAACAAAAATTTAATCTTCCCTTCTGCTGTGTATTGATGACAAACAGGTTTTGGAAATTCTACCAAAATGGAGGCACGTACATTTATTTATCAACATGTACCTCTTGTTCTTTTCCAGTGAAGAAAAATTAGTGAAGAGTTTACTGCCAAACTTAGGGCACTTCCATGCTTGGCCCTCTTTGTATTCAGCCTAGCCCTTCTGGTTTGACAACTTACACAATGGGGCTTGGACTTCCTGTGGGAACACATCTTGAGAAACTCTTAAAGGGACCTACGACCACAATAACAAGGCAATACAAACACTGGCTACCTTATTTATTTCAGAGGGACTTACTTTGGTTCAGAGCACAGTCACAGAGCACTCTGGCAGAAAAGTTGGCTCTGGCACTAGTTGGCACTGTGCATTGTGTTTGCCACTGTAGCATTAATTTGCATCTTACTTCACCAGCATTGAGATGGAGAACAAAAATAAAGAATGTAACCGTAACTAATGGGTTCTGTTCCAATGTTTCAAAATCACACTGACATTTGTAAGGATGGAAATTACTGACCTTACTCAATGGAATGTTGTGTGGTCCAGCAATCTCCATTTGTCTAGATAAGAATGGTACATTTTAAAAAATATCTTCATTTGATATTTCCGTATTTAGTGGCCTTTAACAAACACCATTTCCCCATCACAAACCCAAGACCTTTGTGGATTAAACATCAATGAATGAATTTTTCTGGAGTTCATCTAACTGGTTAAAATTTCACGTTCATCACCTGTTCCCTGTAGCCACACAACAACAAAGCCACCTGTGTAGTGGTACTATTGTCCATACGAAAGCAAATTAAAGACAAAATTAAGATTTTACTAAAAAGATTAATATTGGCATCTTCCAAGGAAGCATCAGTTGTTTTAGCGAGTGCCCCAAAATGTCATCTGTTTACATTCAAGTGAGAGCGCCCTCCAGCGGCCTTAGGTTGCCTTCGTCAGGTGACATTACAGAGCAACAAAGTCCACGTAGGATGGTTCTTTGGGTCAACAAAACAGCGGACTTTAACATGACAGACTGCTGCTGTTTCCTCTTGCCAAACAAAAGTCAATGTTTTTTTAAGCATGACCACAATCCTTTCTTAACCTTAACCATGTGTTTATTGTGACGATGATGACGAAGCTCCCCTAACCTTAACGAAGTGTATCATTTTAACCAGATCATGAAGGAAATCTATCCAAGTCGTTTCTGTGCCTTTTCTACAGTGATTTTAAAAGGTTTTGGAAAGCACAGACAAACAATGTGGTCCTGCTGATAAGGGCATCAGATATATGTTGTTCTAGGGAGCATGGACAAATGACATATTTTGTCGTTTCATTTGGACGACTAGTTGAGTCTTCTGATTCTGTAGCTATTTAAATATGACTTGGCTAGGGTTAGGGGAAGATTGTGGTTTTGATTGAAATAATCACTTTGTTGAAGTAAGCGAACATTGGTCATAATTGTAATAGGAGGGTTTACTTGGTAAAGTTATGGAAAGATCATGGTCATGGTTAGAAAAGACCAATGTTTACTATTGTTAGGAAACAGGATGCAAATAGCAGTTTCCTGCCCATCCACCCTGACCTCCTCTGTGCCAGGCTGTATAATTTTGTTATATTTTGTTAATGTAAGTTAAATTTGATGTGTTGTTAAACTGCTTCTAGTAAATAAGAAGCTCTGAACAAACACTAGAATGCTCAATGTGACTCTAGAACTGTTTGTTTAATGGTGTCCATGCCAGAAGGACATCAACGCGTAAAGAAAAACGATACATGAGATATATGAACTGCAACTGATCACATGACATTGACCAGCTACAGGCTGTGGTGTATTTCCTGTATTTGCCCTTATTGGAACTTGCTTTGGATGAGAACATTGGCTACATGCTCAAAATGTAGATATAACAAGTATCACATGTAATTATCGCAGCAAAATCAGATGTATGATCCACATCATTAATGATTTTCTTGATTTGGGTAACACCTTTACTGGTAAGCAGTCACTGCTTAGGTTATTTGTAGTGAATGTACCGTAGATGGTGTCCTCTTACGTTTCTGGTACTTTCGTCACTATATTCCAGCTCAGTAAAGGCCAGCAGACAGCACAGTGTTTTTGATGTGGCTGTCTGTAGCACTGACACAGAGCCAGAGTGGTCTGCTTTTGCTGGATTCACTTGTCTGTGTAGCCTGGAATAAAGCCGTTTTGATTAGTGTCACAATATAGAAAAATAAATATTAAAGTATTACATGATCTCTTGAGGAAAAATGTCTGCGAGTGAATGACCATATGTTGGTTTTGCTTATCTTTTTCTCTGCAACCTATTTTCTTATCTTGTCATCTCTTTGCCTGAATAGTTTTATATAATAATAATAATAATAATAATAATAATAATAATAATAATAATAATAATAACCTTTCAAAAAAATGTCAAAAGTGCTTTACAGTTAAAAAAAATAAATAAATGTGAATAAGATCCAAATCATAAGATATAAAACAAGATAAAATCATTTTAAATAGTTAGGATGAAAGTCTTAAGAATATTTTCCTTTTACTGTTCCAGGAGTTTGACTGGTTAAAAACGAGATATAATGTGCTTATTAGCAAGCTTTATAGGTGTTGGTAGGAGGATTTCTTTCCATTATGCAAGCAATATTTAAGTCACAATTAACATTAAAATGCAACAACTAACAATTTGAAAATGAAAATGAAAGCAGCATTTCACATTTCATTTTCAAAGACTTAACCTGCTGTACAATATTCAAATGAAATAAGCAAAACAGGCTAGGCTATTGCATTTACATTGACATGTCACCATGCTCTTTTGGGGACACAAAATGAAAATGTAATCTGTCAGTCCTCTGATCGGCAGGTCTTCAGTTAGGACGTCACTTCCTCGTTCAGTGACTGGTTCACTAAGTGAGGCTAGCAAACGAACCGATTGGTCGATCTCGCTGTCAGTCACCACGTCGAAAGCACTTTAATTTTCAAATTTGAATTAACATTTGAATATTGTCCACTGTAGAGCGGGGTACGACTTTGAAAATGAAATGTCAAACAGCTTTTCCATTTCCATTTTAATATGGTCATAGAACGCCCATACAAGTATGTGAAAGTTAAAATGAAAATTGGATTATTGCATTTTCATTTTCATTTTTACTCAAATAACACATACATATGTGGAAAGTTATAATACTATCGTGGAATTACATTTTCATTTTCAAGTTTACATTATCATTTGAATAAAGTCCCTTATATGGTTGGCTCTGTTGGAGTTTCTTCATTCAAACTGCTGGAGTGAATTCATTGGACCTTGTTTATGAAATCAAAGACCTTTTGCTGTTCGTCTGAAATTGTGAAGCATTGTATTGTTTTATTTTGAACTGCTATCTTACTACCTGGATTACTCAGATGATTCTACACATAAAAAAATAAGACTACATGCTGCTTTGAGCTCAGCTCAGCCATAACTGAGGAAAAATACCTCAAACAAAGTCTCTTTGCGCTGTTGTGTGTGTGCTACTGGAAGACATTATGTGTGTGACCTGAGCGTGTCATGACCCTTAGGGAGCTGCTAACATCAGAGGACATTGGGTTTAAAGGCAAAATGCAAAGTTTCCTGTGAAGCAGAGATGGAAATAAATTTGTATGTAAAAGTTTGGTGATGTGACACTGGTATGAGACAGGACAGCCTCTGGTCAGAGAGGTGGTCAGGATCAAGCCAGTCGGGCTGCGCAGTTAGTCTGATGTGCAGACAAAGTGAGTTGTGGCGTAGTGTCGGATGCGGCGCTCCACAAAGGCTGTTTGTTCAACCAACAATGTTTTATGTATGTGGTTAGTCTTTCATCAGCACACTCAGTATTCAATTTACATACTGTCTACTGATCCGGCACTGAATGTTAAGCTGTTTATGCTCTCTCAGCCACTTTATTCTGACACTGAGATGTGTGTGTGGAAGTCTTTGTGTGTGTGTGTGTGTGTGTGTGTGTGTGTGTCTTAGACAGATTGCTTTGCCCCCTCCGCCCCTCCCCCCCCTCCCCTGTGGTTGTGCAGTATTGTGTTCTGGTAGTAATGATGGGTTCTGTGCCTCCCAGTCTCCCTCCCAGCAGGACACACACATAAAAGGGTCCTTCTCAGGGCAGCCATGTGCGCGTGTGTCTATGTGTTGTTTTTTGCCATTGTGTGTGTGTGCATATGTGCGCATCTTTGTGTGATTCTAAGAACATCATTTTCGGTGGTGCATGCTGATTGTGCCTCATACTGAGCGCGTGTCCAACCCATCAAGGTTCACATTGGTACACTCACTCTCTGTCTCTGCCGCTATCTCTCTTGCCCTCTCCTTTGCTCCCACCTCTTCCTTTTTCCATCTATCTTTCCGTTCCCCTATTTCTCCTCCCCGTATGACATTTCTGCTGTCCTCAGACAACTTCTCTGCACTTCCCCTGTGCGTATCAGCTATTGGATTTTACCAGAGGAGCCTCTTCCTTTTTCCTATTGCAAATCGAAGCAGCCACACTTCAGAAAACAACAGTTCCTCTTGGAGAAACTTTGGATTCCACACATTCCAATGTGTAATAAATGAAAACTAGGTTAGTCATCGCCTACCAGCTGTGAATATCTTGGCTGAAGAGCATTTACTGTAGTTTGCTAGAAAATAAAAGGAAACAGAACAGAGGTAGATGGTTGGAAACCATATTATATGGAGAGAGTGAAAATGGGATGGCGACTGGTCCAAAGTGTTCTCAGTTAGGGTGTTTTCACACCTTGGAGAGGTTTGTGTGTTTGGTTCGGTTCACTTAGGCTTGTGTGAAAGCTTTGAATCGAATTCTGAAAAACCACTCCGAGCATTCTTGAAAAGGAGGGTGTCGGTCCGCTTACAATCAAACTCTGGTGCAGTTCATTTGTGGTGTGAAAGCAAAACAGACCATTACAGTATTACAGTACAAGATGCCTTATTTACATTGGTATATACAATATATAAGTTGTAGCACAACATACTTTGTGTGTCAGTGTAGACTGTGACTAGTCTCAGAACTCACCAGAAACTCCAGTTCTTTTGATTATTTTCCTGAAGTCTCTTGCACCTTTCCACTGACTTTGCATGGACATGCACTTCCAGAAAATAAAGCATTTCCAAGATTTTTCACGGTGACATACTATCATACCAGGATTTGATGTTGCACATTCTTACTAAATTTATCAGCATTTAAACTGGCAAAATTTCAGTGAAAATTCAATTTGTTCCAATGAAATCTGTGCGACAGACATGAGACAGCAGTCAATGGTACAAACACATCTTTTGAATATACTGTGTGAACTTATTGTCCTGTTAGTGACCAAACTAAGCCTTTAGTGTTTCCCTCTTCAATAACCTTTTTATTGATCTAAATGGTGTACAGTGGTGAACAAAATGCCAGAGGCAAGTAAACAGAACAGTAGAGAGAAAACAGAATCTCCAGGAGATATTATAAGCACTAGCTTAGCTGACTTAGCATACATATTTGGTGGTTGCCAAATATATTGCTGGTTGCTTTAGTGTTGGGTTCCTTATCGCATGAAGCTTTGTGCTTTGGTACCTGGTTAATATATTCACTACAATCAATGTGTTCCCTGTCAGTGCTTCTCTTTTCCTTCTTTCTTTTAACACATCTCCCTCCATCTCTTTTGTCCTCTTTTAGGTGTGTTGCCATCCTCAGCACCCATTTTCCCCTTCCCTCCCTCCCCCACTGACTGTGTTGAAGCTCATCGGGTGTGCTCCGCCGATCCCCGGTGTGAGGCATTGTACCGGGGCCTGGAACTGTGTGCAGCCGACGCATCGGTGTCCCCACTGGGGGAGCAGGCAGCTGCCGAGTGCCTGGAGAGACAGGACGCTCTGCTGGCCAAACACCCCGCTCTGTTGGCCTGCAAGTGCCAGCGCGGCTTCCGCAAGGAGGAGCAGTGCCTGCGCATATACTGGAGGGTTCGCCTGTTGCCAGGTCAGTCAGGCCTCTCAGGTGTGGGGGATAAGGCATGCAAGTCTGTATGTGGGTGCATATCTAAAGCTGACCTAAAGGAGAGTGAATACTGGCCTTACATTCATCAGGTGGACACAAATAAAACTTAAAATAAATGCTAATGCTGTTTGGGAACCGGAGGGTGGGTGGTTCAAGTCCAGCACAGACCACAGTATGTATGAGTGTGGACTGATAGCTGGAGAGCTGGAATTAACCTCATGCCGATGTGCCCTTGAGCAAGGCAACAAACCCCTAACTGCTAGAGGGGTGCCGGCACCCCTGTGTGACAGCCCCATCACTCTAACATCTCTCCCACAATTGCATGCCTATGGGTCCTGTGTTTGCATGTTTGTATTTCGGGCCTATATGTGTGCATAAATTATACAATGAAGTGAAAAAAATGAATTTCCCCCACAGGGATTAATAAAGTAATTCTTCTTCTTCTAATGTTGCTCCGTGTCTGCTGGATGTGTACTGAATATGCTAACAAGTTAGTCACAACAACTTTATAAGACTGTATTATGTCAAACATGTGCATGACCAAAAAAAACTCAGAACACAACAGCATCAGTGCAGCTTTAAGGGCAAGACACACATCCTGGAATTGCCCCACTTATGGCTACAGTGGCTGCTGTTCAGCAGAAGTTACATAGACTCTAAAAGGATAAAGCAGGGCTTATTCTTTACTTTTCTAATTGTCAAAAATTCCCATATAAAATATCTAAACCAACAATGTGTTACTCCATCTCTCAATACTTACTGACTCCCCTACCCTGTCTCTCTGCCCCAAAGTGCTCTGAAACTGCAGTGTCCTTCAAACATGAGGAAATAGTGCATTAGTTGAGGACTATTTTCAGTGGTGGATGAATCCACATTTGTTGCTCTGGTGAGTATTTCTGGCAATAGGATGGTTTGTGTGGGATTGAGTCAAAATAAACTACAGTGTGTTTGTTCATGGTAATGAAGGAACATGTCACCCAGTGCAACAGTGTGGCTCATTGATGTGTGTTAAGACAACAGTTGAGCTGAATGGCACTCTTTGGATACACAGACAATACTTGTTAGTAAGATGAATTTATTGTTGATTTTGGTAATTTTATTAGATTTGTTGACAATAAGAATAATAGACAATAATGCCAGCCTTGTCCTTTGAAGCTCCTGAAGATATTTAAAGTGTGTCCCATTTTTAGAAATGAGTAATTTGATGGTCGTAGCCAGTAAACGATTTGAGGGGGGATGCCATCCCCCTTGTTAGCAAAATGACCAAAATGCCATCCCCCTTGTTAACCTGCCATCCCCCCTCTCCATCCCCTAGTAGCAGAGAGAGTGCAGGGGCAGAGGGGTTGTTTAGTTGAATGTGTTAGTCTAGTCTGTCTCACTCATTGTTCCTTTATCTGACTGAGGTTTTTGCAAATTCGAATCTATGGTCCCGCCCATGGCTCTGAAATATCAGCAGCCTAACTGTGCTGTGTATTGATAAATCCATGGAGCTGTCCGTGGTGCTGAAGTATCAGACTGATTTGTAATTGCGCCTTTTTCTCTCAGTCCTGCCCTTCTGTAAGTTTCATCTTGGATCTATAATATTCTCTAAACCATATACTATAAATACTCAATTCTATACTATATTGTAGCCTATATACTTTGTAGAGTAGTGTCACCTTCATGATCGAAGTGACAAGAGCAACGTGTTCAAAATGAACAAATCACAGACTGGCCGTAGCACATGCCTCGTGCATCTTATAGAAAACAATATATGTATTGTATTGTATAGGTGTATTGAGGTACATCAGACACCACTGGTGTTTTTTGTCGTTTAGACATATAGACAACCAGTGAAACATCCTGGAGTAGACTAGATAACCCATCTGTGATCATGGCTATAGGCATATATACAAAATAGGCAGTGGAGTGTGATGCCTTGCTCAAAAACACATTCATATCTTAACCATAAAATGTGTCATTATCCCCTACCAGCCTCATGTAGAAGTGAGGTCCAGTCAAAAAGACCTCTCCCTGTACACACACACACACACACACACACACACACACACACACACACCGTAACAGAAGCCTATCCGGAGTGCTGGTGTGATGTGTGCATTAGTAAGTGAGCTAACACTAGCCAGCGGACTCCACCTCCCCTGTGGCCTATTAGGCAGTGGAGCATTAGTGTAATTACACACTCTTCAGTTCTAACGCTGCTAGGCTGCTCTAGCGTATCATTACCATAAATATATAGCCTAGAATAGGATTTACATACATAAACACTTTACATGCCATTACATTCTTGATTGAGTTTGAACTTTTGAATGTGTTTAAATAATTTGCAGGAACAAACAGCTTGTCCACTAGTCAATCAAGGCTCTGCTAATGGGTTTCAGAACTGGACAAAAGCAATAACATGAGCTCATGGTGAATTTGGGTTTGCCCTCCTATCTTCTTTATCCAATCCTCATTTTGGCCATGTTGATGAGATTTAAATGACAGAGGGACTGCAGTATTGTAGTTCAATTCAATTCAATTCAGTTTTATTTATATAGCGCCAAATCACAACAAAAGTCATCTCATGACACTTTACATATAGAGCATACTATAGAGCATACTTGTAGTACACATGTTGTTTTTATGATGTTGTGTTACATGGATATAAAGCCCACAGGAATAACAAAATGATATCAAAAGGTGTAGCATCAAGAAGGGAAATTCACCACAATAGATCCATCTGTAAGACTTTATTTATAGCTCATATGTCTACAGTCTAAATAAAGGTTGAAGAGATTGTTCTACATTTTGGGAAATGTATTTATTTGTTTTCTCTTGGAAAGTGAGATGAGAAGATTGATACCACTCTGTACGTGCAGTACACAGCTGGAGCCAGGGGGTAATTAGCCTAGCTTAGCAAAAAATAGTGACTCCAACTCCCTCTAGAACATCAAATTGCATTTTTTAAACCAAACAAACGAGATACAGTGTGTTAATTAGTGAGCTTTAGAGATGTTGGTAGTCGTATTTTTGAACTTTGGCTTGCTTGCTGTTTCCCTCTGTTTCCAGTCTCTATGCTAAGCTCATGTCCAGACTTTAGCTCCATCCTTAACACAGAGACTTGAGATTGATATCTATCTGCTCATCTCATTCTTGGAAAGAAAGGAAGTAAGTGTATTTCCCAAAATGTTGAACACACTTGGACAGGGAGGGGTGAGGGGAGGGGTATTCAGTTGGTTGCAATCTGCAACCTCACCGCTAGATGCCATTAAATCTTGCATACTGGTCCTTTAAATTTCTGATTTAACAGCACAGCACAGCTACAGAGCCGATGCATGCAAGAGGCATAGCTATGCATAGATGATGTGTGTCTCTTCAAAAACATAACTACACGCCAAGGCTACTGTGGCTATGGACATGCCCTGGAGACCGATAACTGCTGGTGTTTTCTCCTGTCTTCCCTCTCCAAGTCTCTGAAGCAAGTGAAAGAATGGCTCAGTAATCTGTGTAGGGGAAAATTACCTCAGTTTGGGTTTGAGTTTCGTTAATCAAAATTTTTAAGCGGAACCACTTTAATTATTCGTCCAGCGATATAATTTCATAGTCAGTCTAATAATACCAAAAAACACAGTTGCTCTTGCAACTTGCTCTCAGTCAAGAGTGTCTATAACCCACAAATTAACTTTGGGAAAGAATCAACTTGAACTCAGGTAATAAACCACAGAAACAAAAGGCATTGCATGCGTAAAGTGACTGAGAGTAACTTACAGACAACAAGGGCAACGACTTTGTATATACAAGATTTATTACTACCACTGCTAACAAAAACTAACACACAAATGACACAATAAAACACTAACTACACATACAATAACAGTGACAGGGGAAATATGCAGCAGACAAATGAATGAACCAAACACAGATAAAGTTAGTGCTAGTCTCAGGAAGCAGCTTGTAAAAGCAGTGATAAATTTAGAATTACGTTAGGTTGAGGAAAGCCAATAGTAATTTCTGAATTCACCCAGTTTGCAGAAAAGAAGCACGCCACTTGCGTGTCTGTGATGTCAGGTGTCAGGCGCCGAAAAGATGGTGTTGCAGGCCGCAGGAAGATTCTGCTTTTGAAGTTGGTTTTAACAGAAAGACAGGATGGAATCCTATCACGATAACAAAGGAAGCCCGCCGCTGCATTCCAGTGACAGTCTTTTATACGGAAAGTTTGGTAAGAAGACCCAGAGAAGCATCTTGACCAATCACCGGACGTGCTCAACCTTTAGGGGCTGTGTCAAAGGTTCGCATTCTTCTGAGCAGGCGTCCACTGGAGGTCAGAGGCCACACACCTGTGGATTTTACTTTTACAATAATTACGTACCTTTTAAAGAAATGACTACAATGAATAAAGATCTGGGGTTCTGGTGCTCAGGGGATTACAACGAGACCAAACATTGCATGTTTATCTCTAATGGTTAATTGGATATTAATATGTGAGTTTAATATACATACAACTTATGGCATTTGGTTCTAAATGATAACAAACTTCAAATATAGGTAAGAAAACATACACATTCAAACTATAAGGGAAGTAACAAAGTGACTGTGATTGTAACAATTTCGGAGCATAAAGGTTTCTGTGAAAAAGTTCTCTCTCTGTGGTAGGAGAGATGAGCGAGCTCCTTAGAAGGAGGGGGGTCTTTCCAGGCCATAAAGTAATGTTTTCAGACACACATTTTAGTATTGTCGTTCTATTTTCCGGTTCTGGCGGTCCAGCAGTAATGTTGGATTATTTTCCCTTTTAATCCCACTTTGAGAAATATTCCCTTCTTGTGGATTTCCATTTAGGTTTGAGTCTTGCGTTTGTGTTATCTCAAACATGGCTCCAAGGACCATTAGCAGTCAATTGTTAATTATGTGTTGTCTTCTTTCTCCTCCAGGAAGGCTTTGGTCACCTTAAATGTAAACACCATTCTGCGTTTGGTATCTGGTGAGAGAGGTTAAATTGCCTCACCACTTAATTTATGGCTGAGGGAAAGGAAAGGAAATGGCATCCATGGTTTTTAACCTTTGTCTATTGGTTTGTAAAACTACGCACGTTAAAATAGTCTCTGGGTTCTGTCCAGGAGTATCCTACATCTGTGAAGCCATTGCCACTGCAAAGCTCACTGTGATCACCGCTCTCTATCACAGTGAATGAAAGAATGTAAATATGGTGATTGTATGGCAGAGGTCTTCTATTCAGCAATGAGAAAGTGAATTTTTCACTTTAGGTTTTTTCTCTGGTAGTTTATCCATCTTGCTTCACTCTTTATCCAGATATAGAGGAGGGGTGGGGCTCAGGTAAAGTTAGACTGGACCGGACCGACAGTGATTGTCTGAGAGAGAGAGGCTGACAGCTGTAATATCCGATAGCAGTGGGCCGGCAGTCCACTGGCCCGGGCCAGTCAGCCAAACAGCACTTGGTTATTTTTATTTAAGCAGGGCTGGGGTTATTTAAAAATATGTAGATTTTACGTCGCATCTGCCCCAATTGTCAAGCGGCCTATCGGGAAAACTCCCAGTCCTCCCGATGACCAGTCTGACTATGTGTTTGTGTTCCAAATACATCTAATAGACACTGTATTTTATTTTTTTGATCAAAATTATTGCTAGGGACAATTCAGTAGTCACTGGATATTGGTAGGGACACGTCCCTAGCGTTCCTACCAAATTCTATGCCCTTGGACATCAGTGTGTAGCTGTGTGCATGTGATGTTCTGTGATCCTACCACCTTCCTAGCCTAGCTGGTCAGGCTTCCTCACATGAACTGTAAACCAAAACCTGCACAGTGGGAATCTAGGTATCTACGTAGGTAGTAGAGGGTGCCAGACAGGGGGGGTGAGGGTGTGTACTCTCCATTTAACTAAGAAGGGAGACTCATAGAGGCAAGTAAGGAAGCTAAGCTTTTTAAATGTTCAAAGGGGCGATTTTACTTCAGTTCAAGTTCTTTGTTTGTCATATACACAACAATTACAGTGAAGCAGTCGTTGGCAATGAAATTCTTAATTCTCAGGCTCCCTCCAACAATACTCATACAAAATGTACAAAAAGAAAATCAAGCAGCAGGCAGAACAGTTTGTGACTGGGGTGGTTGTGGTCTTTGATGATCCTGTTGGCCCTCTTCCTACACCACTGGGTATAGAGGTCTGCCATGGATGGCAGCTCCATCCTGGTGATGTGCTGTGCAGTTTTCATCACCCTCTGTAGAGCCTCATGGTTGAGTGCGGTGCAACTGCCATACCAGGCCGTGATGCAGCCAGTCAGGACACTCTCTATGGTGCACCTGAAGAAGATGCAGAGTATTCTGGAGTCCATGTTGAGCCTCCTCAGCCTGCAGAGGAAAAAGAGCCGTTGTCTCGTCAAGGGAGTCCCTGCACTGCAGGGGATGCAGGGGGAGGCCTTTGTTCTTCTAATTAGCTTGTGTGAAGTAAATGTCAATTCAACACAGTGAACTGTCAGAAAATACACTGCAGAACTTAATTTAGCGACATCACAGAATCATTTACTTCGCACACATAGCAGCTTGATGGCGAGGCCAGTTTAACTGAGTTTGATCTGTCATCAATGATTTATGACTGCATTACAGTTGGCATTATAGTGATTTGAACATACTATACAAGCTGATGTTGCAGATGACTCATGTTTACACCCATGATCTTCTTATCATTGGAGGATTTTCCACCACTGTCATATCTCTTTCCTGTACCAACGTCTATGGTTATTTTATTTACTCTTCTGTGTCTCATTACCTACTCATACCTCCATAAAGTGTTGACTCAATGAATCAAACTCTCCAGTCTCAGAACAGTATCGTCAAACTTTTATTTTCAACAGTTGAATGCTTGTTAAATCCTAAATAACTTATATTACATCAGGTCAGTTATACTGTCAAAACAGCTAGCCTTTCCTGTTTTAATATGGCTGATGCTGATTTATGAAACAGAAACATTTATGTTCTGTTTTCTTTCAGCTTTCCTTAGTGCAGATTCATCTGCTTGTTTAGCTTTTTAACCAACTACTTGTTTCCTCTGGGAAGTTTTGTTCAAACAGAGTAAATAGTTCTTGTGGTGTGCCCCCTAGGTTAAATCCTACTTTTCAACTTTTCAAAAATGACCTGGAAGTGGTAGTTTGCATACCAAATTTACCAGCCTCAGGGTGGACATGACTACATCTTTCATGGGACAACAGTGAAAAATGCATCAATGCTTTTGTTTTATTCATCTTTTCAGGTTTCATTGGTGTTTTTCAATTGCTGTTTGCTTTTTTTTTTNTTTACCTCAGTGTTAGATTTGTTAGATCTAACCTACTGTGGGTCATATTAGAAATGATCACTCAATTGTTTGCCAATGTTTTCATGTTCTTTTTTTCCAGGGGAGGATGAACTGGAAATATCTCCCTATGACGACACACTAATGGATACTCGGATGGCCTCCTTAGTGGCAGGTAAAACACACACACACACACACACACTCACACACTCCTCATCCGAGTCAAGGGTCTAAGGACAGAGGGTGTCCTATGCTATACAGATTGTAAGGCCCCTTGAGGCAAATTGTGATTTGTGATACTGGGCTATATAAATAAAAATTGGCATGTCTTGACAAGGCCTGACAACAACATGTTATTTCATTTTGTTCTGAAATTGTTGACGTGTGTGTGTTTTTGAGTCGTGGGGCCAGGAAAAATTAGAAGAGAGACAGGACGATGATATATGCTCTGGGCTGGATTTGGACCCAGGACACTGCTGCTACAAAGTATAATCACCGTAGACCACTGAGCTACCAGGTTGCAGGCAGTCAGTAAAAATCTAACTAATAGGAATATTTTTGGAACTCTGAACTTTAAGTGCATGGGAGTGCGGTGTCAGACACTAACACTGTTACTGAAACTGATGGTTGATTACATGTACACTTTCCCTTTTCTGCAGTTTTTTTGTTCCTCACTTAAACACTGTGTACCCATAAAATATATCACCATAGTCCTCCACTCCTGCTGCAGCTCACAGCTTAAAAACTAGTAGCCATAAGGCGTACTTTTTGAGCAATTATTGTATAAGGCTTGGCACTTCCATTTCTCTCTTCACAACTTTCTGCACACGTGTTTTGTGTTTGACTAATTTGACTTTTTCTCACCCCCTCAGCCTCATCTTTCATGCAACTGGATGGTGAGAATCAGTGCCTGAAGGCAGCACAGGACTGCGGCCTGTATGAGAAGTGTGGCTCTCTGCGATCAGAGTATGTCCTGGCCTGCACCAAACGGGTGCCCGGGACCAACCGATGCAACCAGCACAAGTGCCACCGGGCCTTGCGGCGCTTCCTAGAGCGGGTGCCTGAGGAGTACAGCTTGGGTGTCCTGTTCTGTCCCTGTACCAACGCCCTATGTGGTGAGAGGAGGAGGAAAACCATTGTACCCTCCTGCTCCTACCAGGAGATGGAGGGTCTGCAGCCTAACTGCCTCCACCAGCAGAGCTTCTGCCGCCGAGATGACCTCTGCAGGTTAGACATGAAGCCCAGACAATTGTATGGGGCTGATACTGTTAGTTAATTATAAAATGCAAAATGGCATTATATGCGGCAATTTGATTACATATTTATTGTAGAATTGATAGCTGTTACAGTATGATGATGATGTTACAGTATATGTCTATGTTTATGTATGTGAATGTGTATTTTGTAATTGTAGTAGTGTAAAAATATTGGGAAATTTGGAGTATTGGGGTGCTATTGGGTGGTATAAAAGAAATGTAGGCTATTGCCTCTAAATGGTGGTGCTAGGTAAAAATTATATTGTCAGTGGCTAATTGATCTACCACAGTGCTGCCTAATAATTGTAAGTAATGGGCTCAACCTTAGAGATAGGGTGAGGAGCTCAGACGTCTGGAGGGAGCTTGGAGTAGAGCCACTGCTTCTTCGTGTTGAAAGGAGCCAGTTGAGGTGGTTCGGGCCAGGATGCCTCCCGGGTGCCTTTGGAGGTCTTCTGGGCCGATCCAATAACCCTAACCCTTTTTTAAGTATTAGACTTAAAACCCCAACATACACATCCAGATTTCCTACCCACTTCTTGTGTTTGATGTTGAGTTGTTGTTTGTGTTGTTGCCAGGTCCAGACTGGCTGATTTCCTTAATAACTGCCAGCCATCTCCTCTGACGGCCAGCGGTTGTCTGAAAGACTCAGCAGGCCTGTGCCTCAGAGCCTACGCTGGACTCATCGGTACGGGTTGCACAGGGGGGAGGGGGAAAGATGAGCCGTTGAATTACATAAAATAGAGTGCTGTGTTTTACTTTAAAAATCTCACCTTAAAAATACAGATTTCCCTTAAATCTGGGAGACAAGAGACCTTGGGCATTTGAACTATGCATTACAATTTGGCAGTGATTCTGATGATCTGAAAACTCAACAATGTTTTCTGAATTGTAAAGAAAAGGGAATTGTAAATGTATGCATGGAATTTCTTAGGTAAAAAACTGCAAAGCAAGCACAATGAAAAAAGAATGGTAACTAACCTGAAAGATTTCAAAGCATGCAAGGACAGATTTGAAGCTCAGAAGAAGAGCAAGAAAGGACAGAATTATGAACACAACTGATGTTAGGGCTTCCTTTACACCCTATCTCAAATCTAACTAAAGAGCTAACTAAAGAGCAGAGCAGTCTCTATTGCATTTGACCTGGAAGCAAGATCCTGTTGGACCCAGTGTCTAAGTTACAGCTGGCTACTTCCAGTGTGCGCCATTTTTTATTTGTCTAAAAAGCTGCAACCAAAGACACTGAAGGCTTCACTATCGAGAACTGATTAAGATAAACAACCACCAAGGTCGAGTTCTTCGTCCTTTCTGTTTATTTCAGTCCCTTTCTTAATGCTGTCATCTACCAATCAATAAATGGGTGCATAGGCGTATATTTTGGGAGGGGAGGGGCACAGGGGACACGTCTTTCTCAGTATTTAGAACATGTGTATTTGTCCCCCCCAATTTTTTAAATTTTATTTAAGCTTTATTTAACCAGGCAAGTCATTAAGAACAAATTCTTATTTACAATGGCAGCCTAACAATAAAAACATGAAAGTAGCGGAGGACTTATATTTTGACAAACCGCTAGAATGCGATTCATAGATGCAACAATGCCTCCTGTAAAGTAGGTGGTGGCAGTATGCAACCTCAAAAGCAATGATGGCACTCTGCCATAAAACAGAAGCAACTATGCATGGTTGATAACCATTTATGATCCAGAAGGGAAAAGGAGGAAGAAGTCTGACATTTTTTCTCAAAAAGTCTCAAAACCAAGTAAGTAAGTTGTGATGGCAGCTAATGAGCCACTAGGTAATGTTTTTCAAGTTTACTTTCAGCTTCAATAACATAGTTGAGGTGAGTTTCCCTTGATGTAAATAAAGACATTTCCACCATAAATTGAAGCATAAAAATTCTGATGTATGGAAAGTTGGGGTAATAATACAAAAACTTAGTCATCAAAAGCAAGATTTATGAGAAAATTTTTATAAGAACCTCGAATATGAAATACTAAAATATGTTTGGAAAAAAGTGAAATGTGATATTAAAATGTCCATTTCAAAACCACTCCTGGTGCGTAATTGACTTCTCTCCAACCATCTGCTATGTATGTTGAAAAAGTTGACGAGAGCAATAGTAGCACATGGAAGTCATGAATGTAGTGTTTAGTGTGAAAGACTGATTAAATGTTGTTTTTTTGTCCAATTCACTGTCATCAGTAAACTTCCATACATGGAAGCCCATACTATCAGTTGGTCTAGAATTGCGGTAAGACACATCAGAGAGGGACTGAAATGAAGAGAAAAGACAAAGAAGTTGGGGTTCATCCTAAAATTGTCATCAGCTACAGAAAAAAAGAAACGTTGACTCTAAAACAGAGCTAATAATGCACAAATCTCAAAATAAAAGGCTGTACAGAATCCAGTGAGCTGATGGAGAGACAGAATGTGTGCAAACGAGGTGATCAGACAGAGCAGAAGTGGTGGAGAGAAGAGAGAAGAAGCGCCAAGATAGAAAGTGAGGACGCATGACAGCTGACAAGAGAGAAGAGTTGAGTGGCTTTCTGCTCACTCTGACAATGATGGATGAATTTTCTGTATAGCTCATAGCTGTCTTAAAGGCACAACCCACATAATCCACATATTTATAAAAGGGTAGCCTGGTAGAGAATTAAAAAAAACAGTTTTTTTGATCACAGACGACAGAAAATGTGACCTCACTTTGAGACCTATCACTGATCATTAGGTGAATGTTCACTACTCATGTATCTGTATGAGATATATGCTTGAAAACTACTGCATATTGTATCTTAAACTCAGGGCTAGCCCAAGGCCTGTTTAGTCCCTAACTACTTCCGTAGCCATTCCTGTTTCAAAAATAAGTCCACAATGACTTGAAGCACAAGGCAGGACATGTTTACTTTATTACTGAAACTACTTTGGTTGACTAAACTTAACCACTCATGGGACTCAGGGTGCGTACTCCTGGTCACTGGTGATAAAGTCCTGCGATTTGTCCACTATCCCCCATGACCAACTTCCAACGACTAGTGTGCAATAAATGTAACACTTCCTATACTAGAAAAAATGTTGCCTGTGAACATTATCCAGGCAGGTATTACGTGTCCTGATACCATGTAATGGGAGAAAACAAATTAATAGTATATAAATATGTATTCTTTAAGACAGGGTAAGCCTGTAGGGTAGAAAAATGTATTCATCATTCTAAAGCTATGGTATGCAATGGTCAGCTGTAACTGAAAATTTGGCCATTTTATTTTTATTTTTCTCACTTTTCATACGATAGTTGGATGAGAAACTAATGTCTGTGCATTACGTACGGAGCTGGAGTCAGGTCGTGGTTGGCCTAGTTTGAACTGCTTCCAGTTTTTATGCTAAGCTAGGCTAATCACCTCCCAGCTCCAGGTTCAAACTTAATGCACAGACATGAGAGTGGTATTGATTTTCTTATGTCCTTCTTGGAAAGAAAGCCAATCAGTGTATTTGGGCTGTCTCTAAAAATTGCCAAGATAGCACTGAGGAGAAAAACAGCAACTCCAGGCTTCAAAATGTCCCTTCAGCTCCATTAGGAAAAGTCCCAGAGTCTACACCATGTTTTTCTACAGGCTATGTTTCAGCTTTGCTTTAAGTAAAAGAACAGAATCCTCTTTCTGTTTCGTGCCATAAAGTAATTTAACTGATTTCCCCTCAAATTGCTCAAAGCAGAATGCATTTTAGAAACTAGTAGAGGCTTCCTCTACTACTGCCTAATTTATTTCTGCCAATTGTGTTTACTCTCTGAATTACTATGATAAACATTTATTTACGTTAATGTAAAACATGTAGGTCCTTTGACTTGTCCAAAGATAACATTTGCCAACTTTGACCCCTCTGACCTTAAGGTACCATCATGACACCCAACTACATCAGCAACAGCTCTGCAGATGTGTCGTTATGGTGCAACTGTGAAGGCAGTGGCAACCAGTGGCAGGACTGTCTGAGACTACAGCGCATGTTCACCCACAACACCTGCCTGCGTGAGTCTACACTCTACATGTTTCCTATACTGGTCTTTTCATATACTCTATTTGAGTAGGACCATGACAGATCTGATGAGTTTGATGTATTTATTTTTTGTCTATTGGCCCTTAAACTAAATTGATTCAGTGATGACATTTTCATCAGATTTCAGACAGCAGTTTCAGTAATATTAGTTCATACAGGACCACTTAGTCAAAGAAACTTTATTTCCATCTGCATTAGGTTATATTTGGTGGCATGGCTCTGTTCTGGGACCTCCCTGCCCTTCTACGTGCACATGTGGAAAGCCTAAGGCAGGGAGAGCAGCAGCAAAAGACCCCCCATAGGGTACAGAACAGAGCAGGCATCAATAACAACAGAAATGACATTGATTAAGTCAGACACAGCATGAAACGGAGGAGCTGAGGTGGAGGGGGTTGCAAAGCGGCTTGCAGAGGAAGCAGCAAGGGTAGGCAGGCTAGAGCAGCTTGAATAAGGCGCCCTGTTTGCCATTGCCAATTGGATGCTAGCTTTGAGATCAGCTGCTGTCAGCTGATGTAGCTGGGACTGTGAGCTGAGCTTGACTTCGTGGCCTGCCTGAACTATGCTATGCTATACTCAATTAGTTGATGTGTTGGCTTCATACAACCTTTTACAAAACATTTTCTCCAAACTGTTATATAATATAATATATAATATTGTCAAGGCTGGGTTACCAACTGGGCAAAGCGGACAACTGCCCCAGGGCCCCAGACCACTATATGCACCACTATAGCACAATATCGCCTGAAATTTTGGTAGATCCTGCATTATCTGGGGCCTCGTTTTGACCTTTATTATTTCAATTAACATTTTAAACATTAAGATCTCACCTGTAAAGCACACCTGTTTTCTATCTTGTTTATTTAATCCGTACACAAACTGAAATGCAAAAAATACAATTTGTGATTTTAGTCTGAGTTATGTGCTGGAACTATTTCCTGGCAAATAACAGTCGGACACAGTGACTGTGTGCAGCTTACCAGAGTCTTATCATCACAGCGAGGTTGCTAGGCTTGGTAGCATTGTACCTGCACAGAGACCAAAACCTGTACTCATTGATCGTATATGGCAACGCACACTGTAGAGACACTGCACAGAAGTGCTGGGTGGGTGATAAACTGTTTTTTAACATTACTGTTTGTGTACAGACTAAAAAAAAGAGATACAACATGTTAATTAGTGAGCTTTAGAGCTGTTGGTATGTGTGTTTTTGAACTCTGGACAGCACCAGGATAGCTATCTCCCCTTGGTTCCAGTCTTTATGCTTAGCTAGGCTGGAGTCAGAATGGCTGACTCCAAGTCCATACTTAACAGACAGACATGAGATTTGTATCTATTTTCTCATCTCACGCTTGGAAGAAAGAGATTAAGCGTATTTCCCAAAATGTTGAACTATATATTCAAAGTATTTTCCCTCATTTTTGCTGCTAACAACATTTATGCAAATTGGGTTGGAAGAATTAGAGCCTCACTTCATGTAAGGATCTTATGTATAAGGACATAGCTTAAGCCATATTTGTGCAACCAAGTTTTCCAATAAAAAATATCCTAAATAATATAGGGAAATTATTTCTTATGGTTTTATGGCATGTGTTACTGTCCAGTGATACCCTGTATGCTGTTTCAGATGCTTTTGACCCCAAAGCATTTAGAATTTTGGGGATTGTTTGGAATATAGATAGTCACATTTAAAAGACTTACCAAAAATACTGCTATTAATATTGTTTTTGTAATGTTTTAAATAATGTAGCTGAGGACCAGAATTATGAAAACAGAAGTAATGTGTCACCATCAAAGATACTTCAAGGAACAATTCAAAGGGAATACATGAAAAAATGTCTTCCGATACGATATTTGCTGAGTCTTTCTGGGTGGCTGGCTCCTACAGCAATGTTCACAGCATGAACTGAACCCTACCTCTTTATATGTCAGCTGGATACTACAGCCTTAGCATTCATAAGGGTCTTACAGTCTGAGTTGGGAGCATTAGGCTTCTGCGGGGCTAAAGGGGTGTGAGGAGAGGAGCCAGAGGGTAAAGCCCTCCAGGTGTCACTCAATCACAGCAGCTGCCAATATGGCTGTCGATACACACTGAGCCTGTATGTCCAAATACTAAAGCCTGAATCGATGCATCAATGCACTTCCCATAAAGCTCTGTGATTTATCAAGCTGCTGACAGCTCAACCAATAAAGCTGCCAAATAGATATGTAGGTTCACGCCCACTCAGATACAGCATCGCAGCACACAGGCCAGCCGAGTGCACACAAACACACACACACACACACACACACACACACACAGAGGTAGTGATGGGGCTGTGTCTCCATGCAGGTAACTCTATCAGTTGGATGGGGAGCCCCGGCTCCCTGCCTGTAGACATCACCCCCCCTCCTGCACCCAGACCGTCCCCGCTGGTTCAGGAGGATGAGCTGCTGAGCAACAACCACCTGCCTGAACACAACAACATCGTGAGTACACTTCAGCTCATCACACGCATCACATTTACATTTTAAATTACCTTTCAGACTGTTATCCCAAGGCCTTCTCTATTATCTTTGTTTGAGTTCATCTTGTCACTGTCACACAGTATGTTCTTTATTTATTATATTTGTTTTATCTCCATTGCTGGGGCTTTTTTTTTGTTTTATTATTTTTACTGCTTCCCTGTTTGTTTTTGTAAGCTAAGAACTTCATATTCTCTTGCTCCTTTTGGATTGTGATAACACAAGATGGAGTTTGTGTTTAAAAAGATATTCTTTACATATTAAATTTACCACGAGTAATTTATGTCCTCTGTCTCACCATTTTACCACAGATATGAAAAAAAAAGAAGCAAAAAAACAGAATTACTGGAGGAGGTCTAAAGATTGTCTATGGATGTTTTGGTCAAATTTTAACTAACAGACAAGACTTTTAACATTTTAACAGTTATAATGAGAGTTATAATGTTTTGGACTACTTACAATTTTGGTGGAAGTTGCAAAGTTGTTGCAGGTAAATCAGACTTTTAATAATTTTAAGTTTCAAAACTTAGACTGTTGTATAGCACTACCACCAGGAGAAACAAATAAGGAAATTACTAATTATTTTCTCAGTTAATCATTAAGTCAAATGCTAAATGCTATGTTAAATGCTAATATTAGCATGCTAACATGCTCACGATGACAATGCTAACATGCTGACATTATGCATGTTCACCATCTTAGTTTAGTGGGTTAGAAAGCTAATTTTCTAATTAGCTCCAAATATAAAGTAATGGGAATGTCATTAGTTTTGCAGGTATTTGGTCATAAACCAAAGTAGGCCTACAGTATAAGTATTCACATTTTTACCTGATGATGGCGCTAGATGAAAGTCAGAGGATCACCATAGTTATTACAGTTCATCCTGAGGGGAACATGAATGTCTGAACTAAATTTAATGGCAATCCATTCAGTAGTTGTCAAGACATTTCACTCAAAGCCACAAATGTGAACCTCGTGGTGGTGCTAGAGAAAACATCAGATGATCATAAAAGTCAGTAGGATTCATTGTCTGGGGACTGTGACTGTCTGCACAAAATTTAATGGTAATCCTTCCAGTAGTTGCTGAGATATTTCAGTCTGGACCAAAATGGTGGACCAACCAACTGATGGTAGACCGTCAGACAGACATTCCCATCTCTAGAGCCATGTCGCTAACATTGCTAAATGCCTCTCACATTTTTTTCAGAACCCAAAGTGACCCTTTTCAAACGTTTTTAACAGTCCAAAATACAAAGAATTGAGAATTAAATTTACAGTGATGTATAACAAAGAAAAGCAAGACAAGACAAAGTAGTCCACATGAAGAATTCAATATAATGGTTGTTTTACTTTCATGGATTTATCTTAAAGACCTCAGAGACATATTACCTGTACTATCACATAAATGGATTGACATGAAGATTGCAGTATATTAATGGTCAGTGGGCATGATCAGTTGTTTCACTGCTGTGTTAATTACATTAATTGAGTGCATAATATTTATTCACAGTTTCAAGGAAACACCACTGGAAGGCTTTTACGTTGAAGTGCAGAGAATATTACTCTGCACTAATGGATGTGAAACACATCTCTGTATGGTAGCCACTCCTGTACAGTATAAGATTTTACACAAGCCTAGTAGTTTTTTCTTTCTGACCTCTAGTAGAGCTATGGAACTGTTTTTTATTAACCATATATGCAAATAATGAGAAATGCAATGAGGGAAGTTGCAAGTTTGCAATAGTGAAATGTATTTATTTCTCATTATGCATTCAGTCATACTTTTTTTGATCCAATAGGCTATCACTGACAGTTGTCATCCTCACGAGAAGGTCAAACCTCTCATCAGTGGTAGTAGAACACAACAGTGAGGCAGCATTTGATTTGAAGATTAAAGGAATAGCTCTGGGGCCGGAGTTATCAAAGCACTTTGGCAAGCCTTCAAAAGATGATTCAGGGTGTGTATGATCCAACAGGAGCTGTGTTTTTAGGACTGCTGAGGTCCAGATGATGGAAGGCCCCCAGTGAATACAGTTTGAGTTATTCATAACTAAAACCAGATGTAAGATATTCCCCTGTATACCTGGGAGATACCTGATTTAGAAATCTACACTGGAGCTGTACTGACCTTTTGTTTAAACACATTTTGCTCACAACCAGGGCCCAAATACTTTTCATTTGGTATAACCTGGTAAAAGGCAGAGGACTCTAGTTTCACAGCGGTAAAATGTTGGTGACATACATCACAACTGTTTACATCAATGTACATAATTGTTTAGGGGCAGCTGTAGCTCAGGAGGTAGTGTCAGCCTTTGATCAGAGGGTTGGTGCTTCGACACATGGACAGGAGGAGATGGGGATCGAAGTGTCCTTGGGCAAGACACTGAGCCCCAAATTGCTCATAGTCAGGCCAACACACTGCATGGTAGCTCGCTGCCATCGGTGTGTGAGTGTGTGTGTGAATAGGGTGAATGAGCAGTAAAAACCTTGTAAAACACTTTGGATAAAAGCACTATATAAATGCAGCCATTTACCATGAATTAGTCTTGACATTCACAAAGGTGCATGTACTTTAATGAACAACTGAGTAAATACAAAGACGACACATTAGGCAAGAGGTAGACAACTAAGTAGCCAGACTAGGCAACCGCAGAAGTCCTACCAAGAGCATGATTTCATTATTTCTCCTGCTTGCACACATGATGTCAATGTCCCGATTCCAGTTGTAATTATATTAATCAGAAGGCAAACAATCTTTCACCACACACTGTAGGATTTTATCTCCTAACAATATCTGACCCATACTGGAACAAGTCGATCCAACTTGGTCTGATCAATTGTCAAAACATATTTATAATCGGCTCAAGAACTGTAATGTTTGTCCCCGCCACAGGCCGAGTAAAAGGGCTGTGGTGTGAGGTCTAGAAAACTATAATTTCTAAGTGGATTTATGAATGTTTATTCGTGATGGACATCAGAGGTAATGGTATGCTCGGGAAGTTTAAGTCACACTGAACAATGTCAATATGAATACAATAGGCTTTTGTCTTTCTCTTTTGGCTTTGTCCTGCTGAATGTCCATGTCTATCAGAGACCATATCCTGTAATTTCATCCTTGTAAATTGCACACTGAATCTAAAAACATGTCCTCAGGAAGTTTAAGTCACACTGAACAATATCAATATGTGTTTCGTGTCTGTGTGTTCAGATCTGACTGAGTTATGACTCATGCCGAATTGCGGCTCAACTCTCCTGTGCCCCTCTGGGGAGGTGCGCCTCAACAGTTTGAAAACCTCTGGTATGGATGTCGCTTTTTACACATAAATGCCATTTTCAGATTGAGTCAGTTTAGGTGTGAACATGTTCCAACTCAGACGAGTGATCCTTCAATTCATAATCTACATACATTTTCCTGCTATTTAGTGCTGAGCACTTGTGAGCACAAATGTTTGAACTATCCTGACTGTGTCCGTTTAATTTGTCTCTTCCCACCAATGAGGCTTCACACAGTCTGTGGCACACAGACAAGTCTTGGCCCTGAAGTGTTTTGATTTCAGTCTTGTTGGATAATGTCTGAGTCTGCCAGCTCAGTAATGTGCAGACAGTAACAGACACACAGACATGCTGAAATGTGCTGTGAACACATATGTTCTGAGAGCACCACAGCTCCTGGCTGCCCTTGTCCAACACTGACCATTAAATGTGGTCCAATCCAATCGTGGCCCTAACTACGGTAACCTTGGCCAGACCACAATCTGCCATGGCTGTGGCTCCCTGGCTCCTACCATGCCTCACTGCCAGAGATAATCTGGGCCGCCAGACAAGAGGGGATTCCAACTCTCTCTGTTCCTCAGTTGCTCTCCTCTGCCTGCATTCTCCTTCTCTCTCTCTCTCTCTCTGTCCATCTTTGTCTCTCTCCCAGTGAGCGGATTAGATGAGGTGTTGGTTGGAAGCAGTGCATCAGTCAGGCTTCATTAGTATGAATTTATTCATGCCCATATGTCTCCCCGCTCTTTCTCTTCCTTACCCAAATCCTCATCTTCTCTCCTTCTTTCCTTCCTTTTGTCCTTTCCTCAGTTCCTCCATCCTACCTTTTCTTCTTTCACTCTTTTCTTCCTGTTCTCAGTTCATTCAGTCTTGTATCCTCAAGCCTTCACTGCACCCCGCCCCTCTCCATCCAAACTGCTCCACATCTCCTCATCCGTCCGTCACTCAGCTGATTGTTTTGTCTCTCCGTGGAGCTTTGGCTTGTTTCTCTAAAGTGATTTTTCCAGAATTTGAAAGGTTTCACTTCAAAAAGCTGAGTATCCGCTCTGGCAGTGAAAAAAAGTCCCATTTAGAGACACAGATGACTGCTCTTTGTTTTAAATGTTACATTTCCACAAGGAATGCAATCAAATATGTAGGTGGTATTTTAAAGGGATTTTGAATACCAGTAGCCTGTTAATTTACTAATTTGTAGAGATACTAATTTTTGTATATAGCTGAAAGCTTTACTGACAATCATTTTGAGTTTAAAAAATAGAATGGCCTTTTTGTTGATGTTTTTTAATGAAGATAAGTTAAGGGGCATTCTTGGACCTCATGTTATCTTACATAAAAATTATTCCAATGAGTTCCAGGCAGTGAGGTATATGTAGATTTTAAACTTGGAAAGTAGAAACCGCTGGTATCAGAGCTGGACCTCTGTATCACATATCCTGAGTTGAGATACTGATATTGGGAGAGAAATAGTTGGATCGGTGCATCCCTAATGCAAATTAGGCAGGCAGAGCTGGTGGAAGCTGGAATTCTGCTTCTCTGAAGATACACGTAAACGTCTCTGCACACCTACACAGAAAAGGAGTTATGGGTAATTGTAGGTTGCAGAGGCTCGCAGAGGAGCTGACGAGCTGACAAGCACACCTCCCAAATCACAACTACTTGTTGACCTGCACGTCAAGCAAATTGTTTTGCTGATTCTACTCCTATCAGGTGGAGGTGGGTTCGAAACAGAGACAAAGACAAGTGTAAACGTACAAGTATAAAAGTAACCGCCATGTGAATGTATAGGAGCGATCCCCTTGCATGTTCACTTACGTGCAGCCCAGAGAAGCAGAATTCCAGCATTAGGAAATGATGAGGGATACTCTTGCTATGATGGGCAAGACGAGGGTCATGTAACAGACTGAGAAAGCTGACGGCATCCATTAGATGCTTTTAAGTTACTAAGTCATGTACTAAGTATGTTACTAAGAAGGTAAAGGTGTCAGTTTGCTTCTAATGACTGTCCAACAGCGTCTGAAACACCCCTACCCACCACACCTTTCCAGTGTCGAACTGAAGGGGCTGCATCCAACTATTTCTCTAATTTTCTGAAACCATTGATCCGACAATTCCAAGCGTGGGGCGCAGGTATGAGGAGGTGTGAAAGTTGTTCTTTTTTTGAGTCGTCACAGGACTGTGTTCATCCCTTTTCATGTGTTCAACACCATGAATGCTTCAAGAAAGATTTATCATGTATGATTCATCATAGCAGGCATTTTCACCCCGCCTTTGAGTGTGGCCATTTGGAACACTTTTGCCTTCAGACATGAGCGGAACACATTTCTTGTGAACTAGTTCATTTCAAGCACATCCCCATCTAATCAGAACAAGCTGCCAGGAATAGCACTTGGCTCTCAGGCGATTTTGGCGTTGTGGCCACACTCAGTATTGCAAGATCAGGACTCAAAAAGTCTTCTGCCCATACACAAGCATTACAAAAGGAACGTCTGTAAAACAAAGTGACTCTTTATATTGTCTGAATTTGATCCATTAGTTCAAAAGAATTTGAAAAATATCAATAAATTATTTTATGTCATTTATGTGTGCAGGATGCACTGACTCAGCCGAAAAAGGACTCTAGCATGCATGCTCTGTGGGCCCAGAAAATGGAAGCCCATGACAACCTGAAGTTTTTGTTGTTGTCTGGACCTGGTGAGCAACTTTCACTTGAATGAATGGTGCACCCTCTTGTAATGCAGTATCCAGTTCTTTTAATACATGAGTAAATTAGAACCATTGGAGAAACATGCTAGCAATAATACTAGCTCAGCCACCCCTGTTGGTCATGTGGCTCTAATCTTACACATTGTAGCTGCCCCTTCAGAGGTTGACTAATTTTTGCTTTGCAGAGAAAGGGTTTGTCTGTAGCTCTTTGATAGGAAGTTTGAGATAGCAGGAAGAGGAGGAGTTAGGTGATCATTCAACTTGTTGGGTGGATGAGAATGTGGCCACACTTTACAAACTGCATTTACATCTGACTAAGATCTGATCACAGTTCAAGTCAGACCAACCCAAGTTGTGGTCTTGCTGATCCAGTCACATTACGACTGTAATGTGTTCTGCATTTTTCCTTATACAGATAAGATATCCAGATACAGATCACATATTCTACAACATAATACCATGCAATACTATAACAGCTGTATTTATTCTTATCACAGCAGCTGAACATGACAACTCACAACAAACAGCAATATTAAACATACTGTATATATTAAGTATATGTGTTAGTTTCCTAGACATGTGCTGATCCTAAAAAGAGCCCAAGTCTGTCTTGCTCACTCCAATTATCTTCAAAGAAATATTAACAATGCTCTTCAGGCTTTTTCTGTCCCCCACCAATGTGTTAAAAAAGCAGCAGATCAAAGGAAAGGTCACAAGACTCTCAATAAAAGATAGTGACTAAGAATAACTGCAGACTGGAGAAAAGTTTGAGCTTAGAAAGAAGGTGCTCTCTCTCTGCTGGTCAGACTTAGTGTTTTTTACTTTCCATCTAAAATGAATGTCAAACACTGTACACAACACTTATTAGAATGTATTCCACTACTGATGAACAAAAACTTTGTCACGTCACTTCACAAAAGTGAGAAAAAACCTAACCATGATGCATTTCTGTACCATGAAGGATAGCGGCTTCTGCAACTGTCAAGACTAGATGATGAAAAGTTAAAATGACCATGACACAACGAGGTATCAGAGGCAGTATTTCAATGAAATGATCGGCATATTATTATCAGTAGAAGAACAATCTGCACACAATAACCTAGCATGGGCCTTGGGCTCCTCCAGATGTTGGTGCATATCATTGAGGATGAACAGCTGGGCATCCTCACCACTCAACAGCCATAACACTGCAGTGAATCATATTCATCAACAGCTTAAAAGTTTTAAATAAAGACTTCTCTTGATCACGCATATGATACATTTAACATTATGTTTAATAGCAAAACAAACAAAGGCATTCAAGTGACATTTTTTTTTTAAATGTGACACGCAAAAAAAAATGCATGACTCAGATTTCTGTTGGCAGATCTCTGTTCAAGCAGGCATTGAACATGAAGCTGTATTCTGTATTGTGAATTTGATTGTATGCTTCTGAAAGCTAAAGTTCTGTCGAAAATGTTTTAGAAAATTTAGGTTGCCACATTGCATTACCAATTCAGTTCTTCAATTTCTGATGATGTTCTCTCAGACCTCAACCCTCTTGCCTGACAGAACATTGATACTGGATAATTGATGTTAAAGGTGTAGTCTACGATTCTAATCTGAAACAGTTTTTGTCAAATTCAATGAATATCTCCTCACGGTCCGTTAGCCTTCTGTGCTGTGCATGCGCTGACAAAACAGTCCTGTGTTCATACACAGCCCTGGCTCTGTAAACAGGAAACAAACAGAGCAACTTGGGTAGAGCCACCAACCCAGGTCGTCAAATACCGACGCTTTAGCTGCGTTTCCACTAAACACTTTGGTATAATGTCACAACTCGTGCTCGTACACAGGACAAACTAATGCTGTGAGTTACTCGTGCAAGTTTGAAGGAGCACGGCGTGTTTGTTTTGCTGCCGAGTTCAAATATCAACAAGCTTTCTCCAGTACTGTAGACTACACCTTTAAATGATGTTAAGTTCTTTCTAATATCTGCACATGGCAGCTACACAACTACAGTATAGTCCTCCAAATTAGACAACAAAATACATTTATGTTTGTAACTGCCCTTTAAAATGACACATAGAAGTGTTTTCTGATCTGACTCCCCCATCAGCAGGACGACATCATTTGTCGGTGACTTCCAAAACTGTTACAAATCGCTGTTGAAAAATATATATATGTTTTTTGATGTGACAGCGCTATGGTTATGGTTTGGTTAGGTTTACTCACAAAAAGTGACTTGTTAATTTGGGGCGAAAGATCATGGTTTGGGTTAAAATGACTGCTTTGTTAAGGTTAGAGGACCTTCATTGTCATGGTTACATTGGTAGACACATTCAACTTTATTACTTGAACACAAACAGATGTCATTTTGGGTCTCCAACCACAGAATTGTTCGATCATGGATACAGTTAAAAAACAGGGTTCATTATTGTTGGTTTGCGAGGGGTCAAGAACTCTGGTCTCCGGCACGAAAGTCAGACATGCAATGCAGCATACCTCCACGACCCCGTCACCCCTCCTTTTTGCTTTGCTAAATAAAGGGCCTAATATTCTATATTATATAATCTGTGTTATAAAGTTTATTTTCATGTTGAAATGTTGAAAAGCAGCACACAAAATGTGACTGACAGTGAACAAGCAGCTAGCTGTATTGGTGCCACAACTGCTGGCATGGATACCAGTGCCGGTCCAACACACATCAACAAGTCCATATGGAAATTTTCAGTCCTTATTTATCAGACAGAAAAAATTCTGAAACAGACTTAAAGCTCAAATCCCACTAATAAAAAAAGGGCTTTGGAGATCTGCCTGCTGGTTTCTGTTTTGCAAGTGATCTTACATTATAACCTTGGAATCTTTAGTGTGAGAAAAGCACACAAGGTCTATTACTGCTAAATCCTGAATAATCCCAATTATCCCGAGTATTTTGTATACTGACTATACTGGTACTCTGCCAGCCTGTTTGCTGCTGCAGCTCCCTCCACCACTGCAACCTCCTCCTAATGTGATAAACCTTTGGTATTGTCTATTTAACTAAGATCTAATGTTATTGTATGTTTTGTTGAGGAGAGACTTAGTCCTCTTAGCAGAAACCTTGTTGCTGCTCAGATTCTTCGAGAGCTCCCTCAAAGAGCAGAGTCTTTTATCATGTGGAATTGTCCAAAATGAATACCAATATGAATATAATGCCAAGGTATACTGGGCTGGGCTGTAGAAAAATATCAGACCTGTCTTTAAGAACAAGGTAACCAGGGCTTGACATTATCACCCACCCACCTGCCGGATGCGGGTAGAATTCGGCAGTGGCGTGTAACACAGTCACTCTTACTAGCCACTTTGGCGGGTGGCATCCACATACAATCATATGTGTGGTCCTGCCGGAGTGCACCAGAATGATGCTCCGCCAGTTCAAATGATCCAATCCAGTCATCACTAAAGCGTATGTCATGCAAGACAGCCAATAAAAACAAACAGAATGGTCAAAGTTGTCACATTGGCATTGAAGGTGTTGATTGATTCACAATGTCAACTCATGCATTGAGTGACATGCAAGAAAATGTTCCACCTTAAAAGTTGTCGATAGCTTCCGGTGTAGCCATAGTGAATTTAATTATTTTTTCTCCAGTCTACGGCTAGCTAACGTTAACTAGTGTGATCAGTTATAGTATGTATGTATGTAAACTTGCCATCTTAGGAGCGGTGGTTACATCACCTTCGAAACGAGCCACAACTTAATCGTGCGCATGCACGCATAAGTGTGCGTCATACAATAGGTGCGCTCCAGTAGGCTACTTAAACAAAGCACTACAACTCTGCATACAATGTAAAGTAAAATTATTGTTTTTAGTACTTGTGAATTTGAATTGATTAGACAAAATGAATTTGTTCTCTAAAGCAGAGATGTCTTCTGCTTTGTATTATTTACTGCTGTTGTTAGTAAATATTTAAATAGACAGTTTTTCTCTTTCTAGGTTTTTTCAGTTTAGTTTATATATTTTCAGTTATATATTTTCAATCTTCTACAGCCCTGCACCACTTTTATTATATGCAATAAGAAGTCACTCTTTTTATGTCTTTGTCTTAATCATTTGCATGTTTTCATACAAAAGGAGCTTTACACACCTTATCAGAGCTGAATATCTGATGACTGTTCTACATTTTATGTAGTGTGTTTACAGCGCTCATTTACATTTAAAAGGGTTGTAAATCTAGTTTTTCAAGTAAATTGTAGCACACCATCGTCGACTTTAATCAAATAAAACATAATTTTCCGACAACAAAATTGTGGCTAGTGAAAATGCTGAATGGCTAGTAACTTTGGAAAACCACTAGCCACAGTGGCTGGTGAGCAAAAAAGTTCATGTCAAGCCCTGAAGGTAACTAAATGTCTGCCAACAAACAAACAAATTCAAAACATGAAGTCTTTTGTTTTATTTAAGCTTTTCTTTCATAATGCACTTCCCATGCAAATTACAAATTACATGTTACATGCAAAAAATCACAAATTACATGCAAAAAGTCTACAGATTTTTTGTTTTATCATGATAATTTATTCTCTTTCTTTCAGTGATTTTAATATTGGGGTAAGGTTATTTTGGGAAGCAAATCAATTCTGCTTAGGCACCCCCCAAAAATTGATGGGCCCTAGAAAACGGCTTCACACCATGTACCACACTTCACTGCAGTATTAAGAATTAGGATTAACTGGTTGAATCTGTGCTTGTTTGTTCTATTTAAGTCATTCAATGGAGTGTCTCAAAAGAGGGATTTGAAAAACTAAATTTGAGTTGCCTTACACCACCTACATTTTAATTTTCTTTTTTGGTGGGGTCAAAGTCAATTTGAAATTCAAATTATGAAATTTAAATTCTGTTCTGATCAAATCCAATCTCAAAACCTACCATACAATTTATATAAAATTAATTATATAAAAAAACCTTTTCTACCAATATCTACTGTGGGATTTACTGGCACTAAAATGCACCTGTCTATGTCTATAAGGCTTAGCATGAAACATTGAATTTTAACATAGTCAATTTCAAGTCAATTTTCAAACTTGATATTCTATTTGAAATTATGTAATACAAACTGTAAATCACCTAATTTAATTTAAGTTCCTGGCACAAATATCTGCCACAGAATTCAGAGAAATCAAACTTGATCTTCACTAATAACTATTGTAGTAATACTACTGTTGTATCTCTTGTTTTTTAGCTTTGTAAATGTGAAAATGTCTAAGATGAAAAATGCCCCAACGGTATTTACTAACACTGTCTCCTCCCTGTCAGCTGGTGGAGAGCGAGGAAGAGGAGGAACTGACACAAACAGAGGAGGAGGGTGACGAAGGTGGCCAGTTTGATGTCATCCCGCTGTACTCAGAAAGGGCCACCGTCTCCAACCTGGGTTCCTCCGGCACAGGGGGGGCTGCATCACTCACCACTGGCCCTCCTAAACCCATACTACTTCTCCTTCTGCTTCTGTCTGCCTCCCTCAGCTGGGGGTAGAACAGTGTATATAGAGAAGACACACACACACACATACATACATGCACATGCACATGCACACAATCACAAATAATGGACCTGCCAACAATCCTGGACTGATGGCTGAAAAATTATAGGAAGCATAGTGAAGAAATGGACTTCACATTTTGTCAGTAGCATCCCATTGATTTTTCACTTCTGTCCTTGCTTCCTTCCTTTCCTTCTTTGAAAATGGCACTTTGCTCAACATGGTCTGACTGCAGCTGCAGAGGGGTATTAATGTCCTGGTCTAGTCGTGGTAGGGTGTTCACATGCTACCAATGATCATAATGTTACTGCTCATGTCAAAGGTCCAGGAAAATTATGTTAGATTGAGTGGCTTGCTCGGTTGTAAAGCACACAAATAGTAGCAGGCCAAGGTGTGTAAGTAGAATAAATTATTGGCTCGTAGATAATGTTGCATTCTTGCCATATCGCACAGACAGTAACTGTGAGCAGCTGAGTAGAAAACTGATCATGTCAGCCTCCTAATTTTTAATCATCAGTACTAGATATGAGTTTCTGACAGCTGTGGTATCTCAGCTGGGGGAAAAAAATAAACAATTGTCCACAAACTGGTGCCAAAATGGCTGCAAAGCCATCTCCGCTCAACACAAATAAAAACGTAATAATAAGATTGAACTGTATGCAACAATTTAAAAAGGAGCTGAATACCTTCATCAGCTATGCTAGCATCATCATTACATTGTTGGCTATACAGAAACATGCTCTACACTCTTTCATTTGTCTTACTGAAATTTTACAATAGAAAAAGAAAATCTGAAAAGGTTGCTTCATGCATGCTAATGAACTTAGCTAGTTAAGTTGAAATGGATACCATGTTTAGACAAACGTGACTTTTATAATGTAGATGGTATTTGATTTGATGTCAACCTTTTTAGGTACAGGGAACACAACAACAGCCCAACTACCCAAAATCTGCTAACTAGTTAGCATTAGCAGCTACGAATAATGTAGTGCATTCAGAGATCATTTTAATTTCGTGGTCATTTTTAATTTTAAAAATTAGAGAAAAGCATGTGGCATGTTTTCAGAGTCAAAGCAAATGATGGGCCAGGAAACATGACAAATAAAGGATCTGAGTGGTATAGAAGCTGGGTGCTTGGATGTGAACACCCCACATGTACGGAAAGGCCCAGTCAGACCTTGTTGGGGTTTTTTTTTTACTTATTGATGGATTGTGACTTGTCCCGGTGGTTGCGACTTACCTGTCAATGGGTCATCCTAACAGTGACTGAAGGGGGATGGCGGGTTGATATACGATGCATCAGTCAAACTTTATCATGGTGATGAATGAAGTGATCCTCTACTGCCTATTCTACAGCCATGGTGAATGAAAAATTACACACTTGTCTCTCATTGTTTAATGAACATCAAGTGCCAAGTGTGTGATGTGTGTGTTTGTGCGTGCGTGTGCAGGGATCAGGCAGAGAGACTGCAAAGAAAACTGGGTAGGGCTTTTTGTTATAATTTGAGTCTTGCACTTCATTGTTCCCACCCACGTCAGCATAGCCACACATACTGTACAGAATCATACACACACATACATTTGCACACATACTGCCTGCCATGTATTGAGCCGATGCAGCTCTTTCTTGCTTTATTGCTCTATCCCCGTCCCTATCTCCCTCCCTGGTGACTCAGGACCGGGACCCGAGCTGCCACAGGCGCCGATATGAATAAAGCCGTCATAATAAAAACAACACACCAGAAACAATATGAGCTCTAAAATGGCAGAACAAATCAAATAGTTCCCCAGCAGGCGAAAAACACACGCTACTTTTGACACCGACACAGAGACAAAATGAAAAGAGTTAGAGAATGAGTGGGAGAGAGAGATGTATTGAGGAGAAATTAAGAAAAAAAATAAGGCCAAGTCCCTGTGTGGTCTTTGTGCGTTTGATGTTTTACTTGTTTTTAGTTGGGAGGCTGGTAATCAGTCCCTGACAACATCTCTTTATCATCTGACAGGCTCCTGGGGGGCGGGGGGTATCAGGCAGTGATAGAAGTGGTGTGCTATAGCGAGAAAAGAAAGGACCCTGGAGCACAAACATAGCAGAGAGAATCGCCGGCTCTTGATTTTCTATGTCTTATAAATCTTTTGCTGACACTAATTTTTTTCCCCTAGTTCCTTTCCTATTTCTTGGTAGCGTGCAAAATTAACTTCCATCTGCAGGGGCGCCAGTGATAGTGTATGGCAATGAGACGGAGGAAGAGAGAGAAGAAAGGGGAGAGAAGGGAGGGAAAATATGAGAAAGAGGGAATGGAAAGACAAGAGAAACGAAAGTGAGTACAAGAGGGAAACGAGAAAGGAAGAAGTGGAGGAGAGGGAGCAGGAGGGGAAACGAGGACAAAGGAAAGCAAAATAAGAAAAAGAGGAAACTAATTGGAGGGAGAGGGAAAAAAAGAAGAGAGGAAGTGTAAAGGAAAAAAGGAAAGTAGGAAATAGACATAGATGGATGCAGCAAGGAGAAGAGGATGAGGAGGAAACACGAGGAAGAAAAAGAGGACAGGAAAGGAGAAACAGAACCAAAAAAGAGGAAGAGCAAACATGGAGAAAGAAGAGGAAAGAAACAAATGGAAGGTGCAAAGAGGAAGCAAACAAAGGTAAGGAGAAAAGAAAGAGAAAAACAAGAAAAGAGTGGCGGAAACAAGGAGAGGAGAAAACAAAGTTGAGAGAGGAGGAAAGAGGAGAAGAAATAAGAGGAAGGAGGCAACGGATGAAGGAAGTAAAAAAGAAAAGCAGAGAGAAAGAGGGAGAAAAGGACATGAAGGAGAAAAGAAAAGAGAAGGGTGGGCGGAAAGCAGAAAGAAGGGTAAAGGAGGAAGAGGAGGTTTGCTTTGTGAAGCCACAGAGGAAACAAACTACAAAGGATGAGGAGAGAGACACACAGAGAGGTGACAGGTCTGCAGTGTACTTTAACCTCTCTTTCTCTTCCCTCAGGCACTGCTGTTGCATGCAACTGCTGAGAAATACACACACACACACACACACACAAAGGCCTTTCTGTCTGACCACACCCCTCAGACAAAGCATCTGTCAATCAGTGAAACAGTGATAAGAGACAGAGTAAAGCTCTATCGGCTCACCTGAGATACTTCTTCAAACATTAGCGGGCTGAACAGTAAATACTGATTTTCTGTGAGGGGGAGTTTGCCAAAGTATTATAAGAGTCATAAACAGCAATCAGGTACTGTAATCTAACAGAAGATACTGATTACAATGAAACATTCATTCATCGTAATGACTGCACGTCTTCATGAAGTGTTTTCATTAAACTTTCCGAGGAATCATCAGAGAGCGGAAAGCATGAATCATGACAGCTTTGTAAAGGTTAAAGAAACACCTTAAAACATCTGATTTAAATAATACGGTGTCAAATTCAACCTTGAATAAATATTTAAAGGATAAGGTGAATATTTTTCTTACTGTTAATTAATCCCTTGTACAGACCCAAACCAACACTGAACGTATGTCTGATATATCGTACTGTATTCTTCTGAACTATAGAGCTCAATTGTCATCCAAAAACTGTTAAAAACACATCAGTGAGCCTCACTGTTGCACTGGGTTCCTTCACTAGTCTCAAGTCAGCAGGCTGTGCTGATACATAGCCAGGAAGGTGAACGTACAGTTTTCAGCCTCCCAGGCTGTGTGGCACTCCTAATAATCTCCATTAATCAAATGGTTGATTTGAGGTATCTGGTTAAAGATGACTCGGTTGAGGAAAGTTGTTAGTAATGGTTTGCTGACATTTCAACTGGTGCAGCTTGTTGACTTTGCATCTTGAAACAAGTCAGTGTAACGGCTGGTCACACAGCAATGAAAACGGCAACATTTCTGAACTACATCAATTCATTCCAATGGAATTGCCCCTTTCTGCACACAGGGCCGACGCAAGTTAGCAAGCCAGCTAGCTTGGACAGCTATTGTGGCTAACTAGCGCTAGCATGTTCCAGACTGGCTAACAGTTAGCTTGTTAGCTGTAGTTGTTAGCTAACTATCCCCGTGAGTAGTCACTACGCCACCAAGCTACTGTAGCACCACCTATTTGGCATGGATGCACAAATGCACACAATAATCCATTCCACCTGCTAACACTGGATTGTGTCTACTGGCTACTGAGCTGTCTGTAACAACAAGGCAATTATCTTCTAAATTTGACAAAAGTGAGCATATAGTGTACCGTAAATTACCTTAAAAGGCAATGAGCACTTTCCTCTGACCTCAAAATCACTTCCTCCATCCATCCTCCCCTGCATTACATAGAATTAGATAGCCAGGTCAGAACCCCCCCAGTATCCCCACCCCTACCACCCAATAGTGGGGGTTAATTGAGATCAGCAGGGAAGGGTGGGCGTCTGATTGACATGGCCAGCTGGGGCCCAAGCGACGGCCTTTTACCGGGCCTCCTTGTTCGTTTTAATTGTGGCCTCGGCTGTTTGTCGTCAGGGCTGACACCCGGTGGCAGGACGACAAGAGGGATGAATGGAGGGAGAAAGAGAGACAGCAGAAAGAGAGAGACGAGGGAGTGGACACTGGTGATTTACATTAATATGTACTGAAATAAACAAGCGGAGAAGCCATGCGTTAAATCAACTCAGAGAGAGAGAGAAAGAGAGAAAGAAAGCCTTCAGGGTGAGAGAGGAATAGAGAAGGAGGATACGTGTGTGTGTGCTTGGAAAGAAGCGTTCTTTTTATTGTTCTATTACCATGCAGTAGATTTACACGCACAAAAGCGCACGCACGCACACACTCACATATACCATGTCAGATTTGAGCATCTAGTGTGTCTGCTTTCTCTCTCTCCAGTATTTTAGTATTCTAATCCATCATTGGCCTGACATGGGGATGCTGTCTCTCTCTCCTTTCTCTCTCCGTCTGTGTCTCTCTTCCATCCTACTGCACATACACGGCATCCAAACGGAAGATAAAGGCAGAGCAGGAGGAAAAACAAACTCCACAGCAGGGAGAGCTTTATCCAGAGAGATAAAGCGCGGAATAAAGCCGCGACGGAGAGATATAGAAGAAGCTGAAGAGATGGAAAGAGAGGGAAAAAGGGAAGAAGGAGCAGAAGAAGAAAAACAGGAGGAATGGAAGAAAATGGAAGTGGGAAAAGCAGGAAAGGAGAGGAAAATGAAGGCAGAGAGAAGAGGGGGATGAGGGGTTGGTGGAATGGGCGAGAGAACAAGAGATAGAAACAGAGAGAGAGAGAGATGTGCATGTGTTGCAGTATGTCATGGCTGAAGCCTGAACCTCCCTGCTCCATTTCACACTCTGTAGGTCCTGACGCATCGGCGCTCAAAGACACACATACACACACAGTCACACATGTAGACACACACAGGCTCTGTCCTTTTTCGATTTCTAATTCACAAACACACACACACGTTGCTGCCATTTCTCAGTCATGCACGCAGATAAACAAAGATACACAAACACACAGTCACTAAACTGAAATTCCTGCAGCTTTTGCCCTCGGCCCTCTCTGCTTCTTGGATCCCTGCTTTCAATCTATTACACTGGGTTCAAGAAATATTAAGTGCCCTCTAAAACATTAAAATGCTTTTTTAAAACAGCTTTGGTGATCTGGCACGGAGCATTTACTTTGATGCTTCCTTCCAGAGCTGCTATTTTGCACCAACACTGAGAAGTACAGAGGCGTGTCAGGTCAAGCAAGAACTGATACAACAAAAAAGTTAATTATGAGACACAATATAACAGAATGTACTGAGAGGAGACTGGGGGTAAACTTTTCCCTTAAAGCCTTACCTCCAGTGGTGTCCATACAGATGATTTTGGTTTTATTTGCCCATGTTTTAAGATTGTCTCTGAGATTCCTACATTCACCCCAATACAATGGTGGGAAATAAGAGTTTGATTGTGGCATTGAACAGCAAAGCGTCTATCCAGAGACAAATCTGGCTAATCTGGATCTGAATTTGGATAATCCTCAGACCTTACAATAGAAATAGTCACTATGAAAACAATTGACTGGCTGACAAATCTCAAAACATGAGGAAATGAAACCAAAACTGTCTGTTTGTCATAATAATAGGACTTTTATGAAATTGTTCTTGAAATGTCAGATATGCTTTGCTAACAGCAGCCCTAATACCTGAGTAAGTGAGAATTTATTTATGTTTCATGTCATTTGGGTTAACTTATTCTTTAAAAGATTAATATTGATGTTTCAGATTAGAAGTTATCATTGTATCTTATAATATGTGAAGGAGCTGCTTGACATTTTAACCTATGTACACTTTCTACACTCACATGACAGGATAGTAATTTCATGTTTTTATTACTAAGCCCAGGGGGAAACTGCTAGCTTAACTTCATCAAAAGTTGAAAAAATACAACTTCAAATATCTACATAGCTGACTCATTATCAAATGTTAACATAGGAATGTGAAATTGAGACATGTGGTGGTGTTAGGAGCAGTTAGCATTGGAGCTATCTCTTGACTGACAACAGCTGAGCAAAGTGACTACACGCAAGTGCTATCCTCATAGTGGGGTTACCAGTTCCAAAGTGTTGCATGGAACATAATGGCTCACATCCGTAATGTCTGTTACATTTTATTGGATCCAGTTTTCTGTCCTAGCTCTATTGACATGTTCTCATCGAGCATTTTAACACCATCTGTAGCTACGCAGAGATACTGGTGTGTTTAATAAGCAGTCATTTGCCAAGAGTTACATGAACCAAGTACAACATGTTAAAAAGACAGCTTTGGAAGGAAAGGTGAAAGGTGTGTTTTTACACTTTGGATCAAGGTCGATTATTTTCCCCAGCTCCCAGTCTTTGTGTAAGCTAGGCTAAGCACCCCTGGACCTGAACTAAGTGCACAGAGCAAACTGATATCCATCCTTTTATCTGACTCTAAGATGGTAAACAAGAGGGGTTCGCAAAATGTTGGTATTCCTTTAATGTACCAGATTATTAATCCCAATGAAACAGCATTAAGGCTTCCATGGGGTACCGAAGAAGACTCCACAGAAAGCCATGCTTGTCGAATTCCTTGAAGTGAGACGAGATAACTTTTTTACCTTATTTCTTTTCAAACTGTTCAATTTGAAGCAGCAGTGTCTCTCAACCAACCTTGCACTTTTTATTTGTTAAACTGTGTCAAAATGTGTGTAATAAGGGAAATCTGTGCGATGCCTTCTCATTTGACAGTTCATTAGCATTGATTTGTATAATTTCACAGAATTCCAAGATCCATATGAGAATATTTATGCTGGTGATTTACTGTTCAGTTGTATAACTGTCTCATTCTTGTACACTCTGAAAGGGATCATTTCTGTACAATGTCTAGTGAATTAATTGTTTGGGACTTCCTGGAGCTTCCTCTAGGACCCCTCATGGACTCCTGGGACATGTTGGACTCTTTCAGAACCACTTTACAGCATCGCACATGAAATAATGTTTCAGATGGTTTTCTGCAAAGTATTTTTGTCTATAGCTGAATGTTTTTTCCAGCCAACACAGATGCACAAGCTTGTCACTGTTGGCATGCGTTGCCATGGTTACCCCAGTCTCACCTAGGTTGTTTCATCCCTGGTGATCCCAAAAGGTAAATGGAGCTGAATGATCTTTGGAAGTCTGATTCTTTTCAATACACCAACACCTGGCAAGGGCGCGACGGCCATTTTGATGCTTTTTCCCCCTGCTTGACTGACTGACTGAAAGCCCCCACCCCCACCCCCCACCTCTTATCCCGGCAGGTGCCTGAATGGAACATCATCACCATGGAGACTGAGGCAATGACACTCGCACATGCACACACACACACAGAGTCACGGACTCAGAAATGAGACTGGCTTTCATGAGCGGGCTGCTGCACAGTCTGACTCGATGAAAAGTTGTCTTTCCAAAGGGAAGACAGCCACACGGATTGAGCTGTCACTTGAAGGGAACTCTGCTCTGCTCTTTCATCCCTCTGTGTGAAAATGGACGGATCTCTCTTTCTCTTTCATTCTGTCAAATGTAAACCTTTCCTTTGGGTAATTCCAAACTAAAGCCCCGGCCTGGGAGACAAGCAGGTGGAGATAAATGTACTCCATTTAAAGAACATTGAAGGAGGCTGAAAACACTCCCGTCACCACAGCCCCCACCCCTCTGCTTTCTGTCTAAAGCATGTCAGTGTACAGTGCCAGAGTGAGGGAGGCACATCACCAGGGCATTTCCCACTCTGTCCCATTTTAGTGTGTGATCCATCCTAACGCTCCTTTGGTCCTATGCTTTCTGCCTGTTGGTGAAACTTTGACTGTTTCTTAGGCACATAAACTCCAGCTGGGCTCTACTGCACACAAATTAAA